>CDFI01106261.1:0-24007 GCA_000826405.1 Acanthamoeba divionensis | reverse complement strand
TTGGTGAGCCTAAAATCATGTGAAAGTGGAACAACACACAACAGGCCTTGGAAGGTGTTGCAGAGGTAGTTGCAGGTGTACTTAGCCCAGGGTTGCAAGAGCCAACGATTGTTTATCCTCACCGGTGAAGTTAACCTCAATAGGAGAGAGAAGAGAGGAGAGAGGAGAAACAAATCTAAAAATTTATTGGTAGGACATGTCTTAGTTAGGAAACACTACTTGTTGGATCAGGCCCAACAAATAGTCCCACAACTTAGAGAGGCCTGTGCAGCCTCTGAGAGGGGCCAGCATACCCAACAAATTGCTGGTTAAGCTCCCCCACAAGAACCTAAAGTAACTAAACAGGCTTCGTAGTCCTCAGTGTAAAGTCTTAGGAACCTCTCATATGCGACCCTATGAGAGTTGTTTCATTGTTAGACATTTAACTGCTCATGAAAAGGCTCAAGAGCCTAAGCCCTCCTTGCACTAGTGGACACACAAACCTGTTGTTGTTCCTCTTGGATACTTCTTGCTGGCACTTCGTCAGAGACCTCCTAAGAGCCTTGGCGTAGGCAGCGTTGGACTCCAGCATACTCCTGCAGTAGTTCAGAGTAAACTGGAGGTCTTCCTCTTGACGCTCTCTGGCTGATGCTACAGGTTTGTTAGGAAGTTGGATATCTGCAGCAGAAGGGGGTGCATCTGCCTCCTCTAGGTTTTTCTTAAACTCTTTTCTGCAATGGGTAAGTAGGTCCTTGCGGCATTGGAGGGCCTCGTTGCGTGCCTCAGTGCGAGCATCCCATGCCGCCTTCTCGGCCTTCACAGCCACTGCTAAATCCTCCCTGCACCTCTGGTTGTCCACCTGTAATAATTATAATAATAATAATAAAGGAAATGTATGGTATTGGGAGAGCTGGTTAAGTGCATGGGAGGGGCACAGTCAATTCTTGGAGGGCGGGACCCAACCTGGAGTACTGCTTGGACACCCAAATCAACCTTCTTTTGCTCTTCGCATTGATTGAGCAACTCTTCTGTACTGGGAGCTTCTTCACACCAAGCTTGAGAAACAAAGAGTAGCCCCACAACAGCTATAAACAGCAAGTAAGAACTTTTCATGTTTTCCCCTTGGGTGGCCCACAAGTCACTTCTTTAGGAGGAGGAAGAAGGCGAGACTAGGTTCCTCCTTCCTTTGTGCCCAAAGGGCATTCTCCAATCACACACGCGTGAACACTGCGTGTGGTTGGAATTGTATCACCAGAAAGGCGGCTTTATCCCGGCACTCATTCAAACACATGTTATGTTGATTAACATGTAAGGGGCTTCTTAAAGGGGATTATATTCTTTGCAAATGAGGGCGAGGTCGCCTGTGGTGGCAAGCAGATGATGCGCCTTTTTGATTTCATACTGTATGGCTTTAAGGTTGTCTCGGTCGACTACACGACCGAGATCGTGGGTCAGCTCAAAGGGGTCCTCAATAGAGAACCAGTGGTTGTCGCGCACGGTCTTGGGGATCTTCTCCCACTTCTTCTCCTTCTTGGTGATCATCACGCCGCGCCTCACGCATACCACCTCGTTCTCATAGTCAAACTCAAACGCATACAGCCGGAAAAAATCGACAAGCAACTCTCCAAGAGATTCCTTTTTTCAAAAAAATAATATAGATCACACACCCACCACCACACACACACACACACAGTGTCTCAGTCTCCACATCATCATGATGTAAAGGATGTACCATCATCATATCTCAATAGGCGACTGTCGCATTCCGATCATTTCCGCCCCAAAGAGACATATATGATATGGGGGGGGGTGCCAGTTGGGTTCTCTCTCTCATACCTTGTTGTCTTTTCCAAAGTTGTGAAGTTTGGAGATGTCATTGAGGTAGTAACAATTAAATCCCTTTACGAGGTATTGTGGCAGCTCGGCCCCCTCGGTGACCTGGTCGCCTGGTGGGGACATTTGCTGTAAGCACGGCACGATGGGAGGCTTCCTCTGCTGCAAGAAATTTATCACCTGTTGACCACAAATCCCAAAACGCACACACACCACACCACTTAGAACAGATTCATGCTGGCTCAGCAATCATCGACTCAGGTTCTGTTACCAGGAGCACCCAAGCATAAGAAGACAGGGTGCCTTGGTAGGGGTGATTTAGCTGTCGCTTCTTGGCCCAATGCTTGACCACGTAGGCCAATTGGCGGACACGCGGGTCTATCTTGGCGTATTCGGCTATCATCCGTGTGTTGTGAAGGGCCAGTACATTGTTAATGCAGATATCACACGAAAACTTTGATGTAGAATCCTCAAACTTTACGATCGGAACACGCGCTCTGCTCAATGCAGTAACTTGACGCATGCCACCTGCACAATTAATTCACTTGGTTAGAGAAATCTATCAAAGAAAAGGACACTGAAACCAGTTATAAATGCTTGTTGACTTGTCTCTGCTCTCTGCTCTCGACTAACTCTGTGTGTGTGTGTGTGAGAGAGAGAGAGAGAGGCAATGCTTACAAGAGCGCAACTTATGGGCAAGTTTGTTGACCATCTTCTTCTTCGTGCCTGCTCGTTTATCTATTGTCATGCAAATGTCTAGATCCGAATTCCTTAGACAAAAGTCATTCGCAGATGAACCAAATAAATGCAACCTTGCATTGTAGCCTGAAAGAGAATGATCCACCCGAAACACACCAGTAATTATACTTGTTGAGCCATTTCATAACTTGTTGGTTCAGTTTTGTTCATCTTGTGGGTAACATACCAGGCCAAAGATCTTGCACAACTTTTTGTAGCCGCGCAAGAAGGCTCATTTTGCGGTCAAACTCGTGAGACAATGGTCTCAAAGCGTGGAATAATGCACTCATGTCTTTGCTCAGCTTGCTAGCCTTTTCTTTGTTGATAGCTTGAATATGAACGTGAGAGGCCTCATTTTGATCCTCAGCTCCAATGGAACCTGATCTAGATTTTACCACCCATCTCTGCTTTGGTTGTTCATTGCGCTTGCTCTGTTCCTTATCTATCACATCAAGATCTTCATGTTCACTATCTATTTGTACTACTTGCTCTCTCTCATCCTCTTCTCTTAGCTTTTCTTCCTGGTATGTTGGTTGGTCGTTCCGTCCAGGTCGAACTCTGCTGCGCTGAGGACGAGTCTGAGAATGAGTCTGGTGATTTCGAACACTAGTGGTGCGTATTTTGGGTACGCCATGGATTGGTAGGTTCCCCAAATGGGATTGGCTATTGCCGTTAGCGACCACTGATTGAACCTGCATGACACTCTTCCAATGAGATATACGTATGAGAAAGCATGGCAAGGAAACGAAATCCAAGAATACCTGATGAAAACTTTTCTGTTTATGCGATGCAGCCTCATGTGTTTCCTGACCCTTGTGGCTAGGGTACTTTGGCTTGGGCTTGGTCGGCTCATTTTCACTTACCTTGGGTCTTGAGTTTAGGTTGGCTTTGGTTTTGGCATAGGAAGTGGATTTAGAAAGGGGATCAACACGAGTTGAAGTAGAAAGTTTGCTGACGCGATCTTCCTGTTTGTTGACATCAATGCGACGAGTCTTTTGTCGTAAGTGCTCTACAGGTGTCGTACTGCTCTCTTTGTCTTGAGGCACGGCAGCGGCAGTGGGAAGCGGGGTATCACCATCAGCGTCCGCTGTTGCCTCACTCAGACCTGCCCATGTGGAGCAACAAGAATAATTCATTGTAATCAGTTTCTGTGACCAAGAAGAGAATGAGTTCACTTGTAGAATCCAAGAAAACCTCTTCCTCTTTCTATTGTTTTGGCTGGCAGGAGAAGGAGGGAGTGACAGCAGTATTCACCATGATGGTTGGTAAGGCCAGGCTCAGAGCTTGACGAGGGGGAAGACAGCTCTGCGCTCTCTGAGTTCTGCTGGTCCTGAGTTGAGGGCTTGTGGCGCCCAACAAGCAGTAATTCGTGAAGGTGTTTTTCAATGGCCTTGCAGTCGTAGACCTGGTGTGGATGCTGGCTGCTTTCTAATGGAATCCCTGTTCTCAACAAATTTTAGTTTTCTAATAACTCTTTTCTTAACTTCTTTGATAAATACTACATACCATGAGGAAGAGGCGCAGGGATCTGATGAGTAAGGGCAGACATATGCATAGGATATGCAGCATTTGCATACGACCCCTGGGGAGCCATTCCAGCATGAGGTGCGGCAGGTCTCATATGGGTCATAAAGCCCATCCCCATACTATGCTGTTGAAAGGCTAAGCTCCCGTGAACAGCAGGCATGTTGGGGTGTTGTGAAGAATGTGCATGCAAATGGCCTGGTGGCGGGTGAATGATGCTGAACCCAAGTGGGGGGGCCGAATGAACACCAGCCGAAGGACCGAAGGCGAGTCCAAACGCATTACGAGGAGCGACGGCAGGAGAAGCTGTTTGGCCCCAAACAACGTGGCCAGGAGAGGGTGCGGGGCTGACGTTCATTGCCCAAAAGGGGGGGGGGATGAACGTAGCGACAAGAGCAGAAGAAAGTGCTGCCTAAAAAGTCCTTTGGTATGTGTATTGTTCTTGGCGATGTATTACTTGTTCAGCTTGTTGCCAGCCAGATTTGTATCACAAAGAGGGCTTGACTTATTGAAATGCTTGGATGAATGGTTCGTTTGTAAAGAAAGTACTAAAAACGGTCGTCGGATGGTCTAAAGGGGGGGGCTGGAGTGAATGGACTGTTGCCACCTTAACAAGAACAATATTGTGTGTTCGAAGCAAGACGGACAGAAAATAATAACAACAATGTTGTGTTCCTCTTTTCACCAACAACAACAACAGTTTCTTGTTCACATCCACTCCAAGTTTTTCTTCTTTTACGTGCTGACAAGGCCAAAGAAGTTGTGACACTCCAAAAAGTCTGATGTTTTTGAGTGGGTCACTACTACTAGGTAGTAGGAGTAACAGCTTTTAGCATCCCTTGAAGGACGGCTGGCACTTCTCCCTGATAGCTCTCAACCCTTCAAGCATGTCTTCCGATGCGTACGAGTGCGCCTGTGTGTGTTTGTTCCGTAATAAATAAACAACTGCAACAGCTGCATCATCTTCTAATCTAATCTAATCTAATTAATTAATTACCTGGGCGTCTGCCTCCCGGTGCAAAGCCGCACTCAAACCTTGAAAAAAAAGGCCAAGCAAAGAGTTTGTCTGATGATCACACATCACTCACCCTCACTCACTCTCTGCTCTCTCTGCTCTCACACACACAACACACACGTGCTTTCCGCAGCACTTTAGCCACTTCAGGCAGGACTTTTTGATAGAGCAGAGAGAGAGAGCAGATCAGGATAATACCTTCATTAAGTTGGGCACGCAGGGTGCGCGTAGTGAGCCTCACTGCAATAGGTGAAGCTGCTGCAATAGTTCGCGCTAGTGCTAATGCTCTGATAACAACCTACAGAGGACAACAGAAGGTAAGAGCACAATTTGGCTTAGTAGAGCAATTTGCCATTATAAGAGACCTGATCTGTGGGAAGTGCTTCCAGGACGAGACCGAGCCGTGCAGCATCAGATCCACTCACTGGTTCACCTGTCTGTTATAACCAGCCACAAGAATTGTTGAATAAAATAATAAGCCATTTTTTGACCTGAAGGCCGTCAACGAAGGAGAGTAAATGTACAAAAATTAGCTGGCTTGCAATCTGAGGGCCAACCAACCGCGGCAAAAAGTGGGTCGCAGCCATCCCTATGTCCCAGAGCAAGATGTTAGTTGGTTTGGTACTTTATCTTGAGCCCAAGATTCCAGTCACAGACTGTGCATGCATGGTGAAATCTCCTTTTTCCTAGAAGGGTCCGCAGCGGGAGGAGGGAGTACCGGGGTGGATGCCAAGCTTCACAAAATTTACGCCCAGTTTGGCGTCTTGAGCACACACTCGCATATCACAACTCAACGCCAAGCAAAGTCCCTGAATGTAAAATCAACAACATATATTGGCTGAGAGCAATTAAACCAAGGCTGACACGGTGTAAGTACCGCTCCAATGGCATGGCCGTTAATGGCTGCAATGACTGGCACAGGCAGCTTGCGTAAGCTTAGGAATCTGCCCAACACCCAACGTTTAATTAATAGGTCTCTAAATCCAAAATAACTTTCCAGCTAACCTCATTCAAACCCACAGCGTGGATTCACATGCTGTGGTCATATATTGGGCACTAGGATACCTATTATAGAACTGATGCATTATGGTTGTGTTTGCTTCAGCGGTTGTTTGGGTCCTATCCATCAAGAAGCCTAAATCCCCTCTGCGGAAGACAGCTGAAGTAAAATACACCGCAGCTGAACAAAAGAAACAAGGGGAGAGCAATGCTGAGGTTAGCTTACCCAGCAGAGAAGGCTTTGCCATTGCCAGTGAGCACAACGGAGCGCAGGTCGGAAGAACGCTTGGCAGTGAGGCTTGCAACGGCCTCCACAAGCTCATCGCCTAGCCGCTCATTCAAAGCGTTCAGCTTGTCTGGCCTGTTTAACCGTATAATATAGACTCCTACCCCCCGCCCCCCAAACAAAAGTTATCAAAGATGACAAGAAGACCTTAAAGGAGCGATTATAAGCGGCTAACCTTCTACCTGATCTTGTTCGACTTCCACAAGGCTTTCTGTTGTCTGGTGCGAACCAGATGACAAAGATCTACCAAAAGAAGCGATATTGTGAGCAGTGGCCATACGACCTGGGACCCCAACAACACGCATGAAACACGTCACTGCTGCTGCTTTGCCACGACAGTTCATACTCGTCTGCATCAAATCCACGCTCAAGTGTGAAGGTAATCTTAATCTTGGTAAAATAGATTTTTTGTTTTTTTGTTGCAACCACATTTCATTTTTGGTGTCCGGATTTTTGGGGGAATTGATTTTATTTATTTATTTGTTTGGGGAAACATCCGCCAGTGAAAATCAAACAAAGCGATCCGCAAATCATTAATTCTTATTTATCAATCATTAAATAAATAAATAAATAAATAAATAACACCACAAAACAGCAGAACTTGTCCCTTGCCCCCTCTGTTCTTCTGGTCTGGACCGAAAGAGGGAGAGCAGCAGAGTTCAATTGAAAGCAAACGAGAAAGATTGAGAGAGAGGAAGAAAGGAACTAAGAAGAGGACGAAGGCGCAATAAGCCACCACATGGAAGACACGCCTCCCCAGTCACCACAGAGCCCTGCATCTGAAAATGACACACCCGCAACCACTGCCCCAACGACCCCCAAAAGCAGGCCCAGTAAGCAACGCTCGTACACGGTTCCACCGCGCCCATTTCCTCCTCCCAACGCTCTCTTCGCTCCAGCCACGACCACTAGTAGCATCATGAATGGCAACCACGAGGACTACGATGATATGAATGAGGAAAATGAGGAGCGAAACGGGCAAGACACTGAGCTGGCTGTGCGCATCTCCAAGCTTCCCTTGGTGGTGCCCATTCAAGGCACAACTACTCTAAATCGAAGCCCCCGCTCTCCCCTCACTGGGTCGACCCCACTGCTGCCAAGCTTCAGTGGAGATACCCCTCCTTCTCAGCAAGCCCTTCTTCGTCGACCGACAGCCGACACGGCTGATCTAAGGCGCGCACGCAGCCGCACACTGGCAGCTTCAACATCTGCTTTACACTCTAACCATGCGCTGAGCTCCCTTACCCCTCTTACCCCTCTGCCACCTCCAGCTTCAGGCAATCTCCCTCACTTTTTTGAGAGCATCCAGATCGCAATCAATCTCTTCCTGCTAACGTGCACGTTCTCCTTGCATGCTAGTGAGGAGAGGGTATGAAGGAGCAGTCAGTGATGAGGACCTGCGGCCAGGAGCAATTGGACTCCCAGCGATTGAACCGCTGCCTGTAATTATGTCGCCTACAAGCCCCATGAAAATGGCGAGGCCTAAAGCTTTGTTGGCAGTGGTCGCCGACGCTGATGTGGGCGCTATTGCCAACCCTTTGGACATCACAGCTTCCTCTGAACCGGTTTCTTATCTCTCCAGTGTGCTCTGTTTCAATTATGGTGTCGTCCCATGTATGTCGCGTGTGATCATATTTAACACCACACTTTCAAACATGTTAGCCGCTTTGGTGGGAGAGCGGTGCTGATTGCGGAGACGAAATCGGACGCCATGAGTTCAGAGACCAAGCCTTCCCTGCGTCCACTTTTTGTAATGTGTGCAAGATCAAAATCAAGGGCAGGCTGGTAATCAATCTTTTCCTTTAAGCCCTTTTGTAAGTTGCGCACTCTTGAGAAAGTCCTCAAATGCTTTATTATTGTAGGGACGAATATGTATTGTATGTCGCTATGTGGCACACATCGGATGTGAAGCGCAGGCGCACCATAATTGCCCAGTTACCTTTGCTCTGAGCGACCCACCTCTTCACGTATGCTTTATCACTTCTCCTCCTTGTACTTGCCCTTAAATACATGAGGATGAGCTTACATATGCTTGGGTTTGTTCAGGAAATAGCTGCCAGAGCGAATGAATCGGCAAGTGAACATCCAGATGCTCAGCCAGTTGCTATGCCACATCGTTGGATCGAGGGCAACCTTTCTCAACAAGCTCCCTGTATGCAATGCCATAAAGAGGTCAAAGCCCTGATTATTTGTCACCTTCTGCGAATTGAGTTGTGGAAGCTGTTGGATGCAAAAATTCACAACTCGTTTGTTGCATTTCTGTTGTGGTGGTGCAGGTGATGGCCTACGTCATGGGAGGCAGCAGGTGCTATTGGTGTGCCGGTGTTGTGCACAATGAGTGTCGTGATGCCGCATCCGCATGTGATTTTGGATCTCTGCGTAACCTCAAGCTACCTCCCTATGCTATTCGGCGTTTTACCAATCCTGATTTATCTGTGACTTGGAAGGTAAATTCTGGATACACCATTCAAGCTCTAAATTACTCTGACCTTTGTCCCTCCCCCTTTTCTCCAATGATTGTAGCTAGATGGCAGGCTTTTATGGCCCTCGTGCAGGCCGCTATTAGCATTTGTGAACCCAATGTCAGGAGGTCAGCAGGGCGCCGGCGTGATTCAGCGCCTTGCACAGATTCTCAACCCCAATCAATTAGTTGACATACGCCAAGGTACTTTTTTTCATTCTTCAGTCTTCATTATATTATTGGATAATAACGAAGTGAGTCTGTAAGGTGGGCCTAGGGTTGGATTGGATATGTTTATGCGTCTTGTCGAGACAGGCAGCGCTTTCCGAGTGCTTATCTGTGGTGGCGATGGCACTGGTATTAAATTGCTTCTAATTCTGAACCGAACAGTTATTTCAGTAGTCGAAATTTTATTAATCATTCTACTTCGGGCGCAAACATAGTGAATTGGGTATGCACAGAGTTGGCTCGTATGGAGTTTCCTTCCAGTGAAGCTATGCCTGCGGTATCCTTCTATCATTCTTTCTTTGTCACATTGCTTGAAAAATTGGGGTCTTATATTAAACTGTTGCTTGTTAGTTGGGCTTGCTGCCTTTAGGCACAGGCAACGACTTGTCAGGCTTTTTGGGGTGGGGCACGGGATACACAGGCGGAGATCTTGTTCGGCTGTTGGGCAGGATGGATCGGTCGCCCACTATTCATCTCGATCGCTGGAGAGTAACGATAACTTCTACATCTACGTTCAAAGGTCCTCACATCATCTCATTCAAGATACCACCACATGCAAGCGAAGACACACAAGTGGGGGACAAATCAGGACAAGAAAATGTTACAACGGAAACAGAGGAAGAAATGAAACAAGAAGGTGCAGAGGAGATTGAAAAGCAAGGTTATCTTAACGAAGAGGAATCTGAGGTGAGGAGCTTTCATCACTCGCTAAGTGTGGGGGTTGATGCGAAGATCACTCATGATTTTCATGTGGCACGCGAGGCCAATCCAGAAGCCTTCACATCTCGAGGTAATTGCTTTTTCTTAGCCTTCCATAACCAGCAAAATCAGAAGCAGAATCCGCACATGATGTAAAGCGGTCTATCACATGCCGTTGTTACAATTGTTGGTGCTGCTGCTGATTGTGATTTGTTTGATGGCGGGGGATTGTTTTACGGCACAGGCATGAACAAATTTAAATACTTTGCGACAGGCGTTAGCTCTATATTGGAAGGAGGATGCAAGAATCTGGCACAAGGTGCCATTCCCCTGAGATGATTTGAAGCTTGGTTTTTTGAGGTATTAATGGAATTTATCACAGGCATTGAGTTTATAGCTGTTGATGGGGTTGTGGTAAGGGGCGAAGAGCTTCCCCCATCCATAGAGTCTATTGTCTTCTCCAACATCCCGGCGTACGCAGGCAAGCCATCTAAATCCTTCCTTTCCTTTTTGCGTCGGTTGGCGTTCTGTTCCTTTGTTCTTATTGTCGTGGTCATTTGTTTTTCCTTGGCATGCCAGATGGCACGGATCTTTGGGGCAGTGTGAGATCTGGTGACAACATGCGGCCGCAGCGTGTGGATGACAAACTCCTTGAAGTCGTAGCACACAAGGGCTCTATACACCTTGTGCAAATCAAAGCAGGTATATTGGTCAAGATCTTTTTGTTTGTCAATATGTCCCAAGTTCATGGACACCCCTGCAATTTCCTCTGCTTATTTAAGCTGTGTATGGATGTCCGTGAACCTCGGACATATTCCCTTTTTATTAGTTGTATTACACAGTATCTCATATATCATCTTGGTTGCTCCACATTTATATCAGGCGTGTCCAAAGCAGTGGCATTGGGCCAAGGCTCACGCATAGAGCTCCAGACAAAAGCACTTCTCCCCATGCAAATTGATGGTGAGCAATCCATTACGCTTGCAATTCCCCTCGTTTGCCTTTTCTCCATCATGGCGCTGACTCTTTCTTTCTCTCTCTCTCTCTCTGTGTGTGTGTGTGTGTGTCTTGTGTGGTGAAGGTGAACCTTGGCTGCAACCTCCGGCGCTGCTGCAGATCGAGTTCATGAATCAGGTGAAAATGATAGTGCCCAAAAAGAGAAAGGTCAAAATCGAAAGACCCACCTAATCTCTTCTCATCATAATAATAATAATAATCTTCAATGGATGAATGAATGGATGACGATGATGATCGTGGCGAACGAACTCGGCCAACATAACACACACACACACACACCAAGTCTTTGTGTACATACAGACAGTGTGCGGTACCTGAACTGGATATTATATTTAGACATCATCAATGTTTGTTACATGCGCTCACACACGTGGCAGACAATTTAATAATAATAATATCGGAATTATTTATTTTTTCAATCAAATATTTGATGCAATTATCTCCGCGATGCAGTCAAAAATCAAAGGAGTGAGCGCCAATCAATGGACGCCAACTGTCCGCCTCTCGGTCGGTGTTTGTTGTGTGTTCTGTTGTGTGTTAGGAATTGTTTTTGGGCTTCTCCAATATTCCATCCACCCCATTTCCAATCTACCCATAAGGAGTGTTCTCTTTCACGCACACAAGTACAACCCCCTCCACTTCCTTTTTGTGTTGATTCGTAGCTGCAACTTTTTTTCCCGATCTGATTCCCCCCCCCCAAACATGCAAAGACAATGCGTCCACATACATTGGTTCTGTTGTTTCTGTTTATTGCCCTTGCTTTCCTTTGCTACTTGTGCATAGCTTCCGATAACTATTATGATATATTGGGTATTGCCAAAGGCGCTTCAGATAGCGATATCAAGCGCGCCTACAAGAAGTTGGCCCTGAAATGGCATCCTGACAAGCACAAGGGAAAAGAAAAAGAGAAAGCGCAACAAATGTTTCAAAAAGTGTCACATGGTAAGACCCTGTCACTTGTGTGAAACCCCACCATCCCTTTGAAATCATTCGTTTTGTCGTGGTTGTGCAGCGTACGAGGTGCTGAAAGATGCCGATAAGCGGAAACTATATGATCAATTTGGTGAGGAGGGGCTCAAGCAGCAGGGACAGCGCGGTAACAGTGATCCATTTGACCTCTTTAACTCATTTGGCTTCAACTTTGGAGGCGCAGGGCGCGGACAGCGCAACCCCCAACGTATGACCACCCTTTCACTTTGCCACTCCCAACCGTCCTTCCGTTTAGAACTGCACTCTTTCGCTGTTGTTGGCTTCCATGATACAGCCGCAGTAGCGCTATCACCCCTGTGAAGATACTTATGCAATTCACGCATGCAGAGGAGGAGCGTAAGGGACCATCCTTGACAATAGATCTGGATGCATCTCTGGAGGATCTCTATAATGGTCGCACTCTGACTGTCACTCACAAGAAGCAGATCCTTTGCCCTGAATGTCGCGGCACCGGCGCACAAAACCCAGATGATGTGCGTATTTGTCTCTTCATTCCTCACCAATGAGACAAATTAACACCCTCACAACCTGGCGCAGTTCATAGCCAAAAACAGGCATGAAAACTAATTATTATTGATGGGCAGGTGCAAACATGTCCTGTCTGTGGCGGCAGTGGTGTGCGTGTTGTGACTCAGCAGCTTGGGCCCGGTTTCATTACCCAAACGCAAACAACGTATTATTTTTTGCCACCAACTATCAAACATCATGCCCAAACCAACGCACTTGTCAATGCAGGTGTAATAAATGTGGAGGCAAGGGTAAGATAATCAAGGGCACATGCCCAGCATGCAAGGGCCACAAAGTCTCCACAGGGGAGGATACCGTCACTGTCTTCATTCAACCGGGAACTCTCGACAACGCAGAACTAGTTAGCAAAATCCCCTTTCCACTTCGTTTTATTTACTCTAGATAGTAACTACTGGTTTCGAACTGCGGACTAGGTATTCGAAGGAGAAGGCCAGGAGCAGCCGGATACCCAGGCTGGAGACCTCATATTCAAGATCCGCACTATGGATCATCAACGATTCAAGAGGTCACCAACAAATCCCAGCGATTTGCACTACAACATGACCATCAGTTTGTTGCAGGTTTCTATAATATAACGCCATCCGAACACACTTGTAATTACACCTAAAAGCTGACCATTTCTGTTTCTATTATCTTCTTCAAAGGCGCTTGTAGGTTTCGACAAGTCAATAAAGCATTTAGACGGTCACCTAGTGAACATCCAGCGCAACGAAGTCACCAAGCCTGGTGTGTGCCCAGCGACGCCACATTCTATCTGTCTATCTGTCTGGGCCTAGCTCTAATTACCTACCACCTTTTGTGTGTTTGCATTTGTGGGGGACAGGTTTGGTACTTACGATAGCTGGTGAGGGCATGCCAACCGCCAATGACCCTTCTATTCACGGAGACTTGCATGTCCACTTCACTGTTAAATTCCCTACTGCTGTCACAGAAGAACAAAAAGAAGGTACACACACTACACACATTCATTCATTGTTTCACCAATTGCCTATTTGTGCTCATTCCAACTCTCTCTCACACACGCCACACCTCACACACACACATAAAAGGCTTCCGAAAGCTCTTGACCAAAGAAAAAAAGGAGCAAGACAAAGAGTAAAATTTCACTCTTCACAAGAGACAAAAAAAAAGCGTTTAGTTTAGAGTTTAGAGTTTAGCGAAGAGAAAGAGATCTCTCTCCACTTCAATTTTGGAACATTGTTAACAAAAGAAAAGGAAAGAAAAGAAGCAGAAGCAGAAGAAGAAGGAAACAAACAAAAGATGACGACGACGAATACCTTTGTAGCAACAAGACAACAAGACAACACAAACAGCTGCCCTTTTGTGTTGTTTCATCGATCGAAGTGTCAAAAATAATACAAACATTATTATTATTTATCCTTCGTACTTTTAGTCCCGGTGAGGTTGCGGTCGGTGGTGGTGATGATGATGATGAGGATGCTGGTAGTGATGCTGAGCTGCAGGTTCGTGCGAACCGCGGAGAGGAGGGTTGGCAATGCGAAGTGGGGAAGGCGGCGAGTATTTGGTAACGTATTGGTGGTACTCCTCCACTGCGGCATCAAATGGCACTGCGCTTAGCGTGGCCATCACTTCGAGCAGGCCCTCCGCCACCTCCTCTGCCTCCTGCAGTTCAGAAAAAGAAATAAATACAAGCAGTAAGAGAAGACAGACCCAGTCACCACACACATTTTCAGAAAGTGATTTCTGCCCCCAATTAGAAAATCACACGATATCGGGGTCTAAAATAAATAATAAGCAAAAGATCAAACGTACACGCTGGTTGACTTGGAAGGCATGCCACCAGGGCCAACTCAAAGCACCTCCACAGGCAGCCAGAGGCGAAATAAGGGGTTCAGCAGCTGCTGTGCCAGGCGAAGATGACGCAGCAGCTGCAAGTGGTGGGGTCGCTGTGGGTACTGCGTCAGTGGAGGAAGCTGGCTCGGCGCTGGGCTGAAAAATCTCAGCCATGGCTTGGGCCAGGTACAACACACCACAAGCAAGTGTCGATGCTCCTTGGACAGTACTATTAAGGCACATATTCGAATAATAGCTAACCCCATATGCAAGGCCACCCACATATGATAATTATTAGCATCATCATAAATCATTGCTAATATTTAAATAATGCAGGGTGAAGAAGATATAGATGCACAGAAACATCAAATTACTACATACATGTCGTTTAAAAGGCTCCATGCAAGTTGACTCAACGCTTGTGATGCTAAGATGAATATAATAATGAGCAAACTAGCTACTATCTGTCAGCAAAGCTTACAGAAGAGCAGTTACCATTTAGAGATTTCAAGTAGTTAAGGAGATATTTGTGAGGATGCTCCACATGAAGATCAAAATTGAGTGCGCGCAGCAGTAGCTGCTCGCTAGCGACGACCTCATCCCGCAGCTCCCAGTATTGCTGGCCATGATGTGTTATTATTATTATTATTGAGTATTTGCATTATATCATATCTTTGGGCAAAATCTATGGGAAGGTCTACCTTGCCGATTTTGAGAATTGGCAAGTCGTGAGGCTTCAGGAGGTAGTGGACGACATTGATGATGTCACGTACTTTCCTCAGCGATTCTTCAGCTTTACAGGCCAGGTACAAGCATGCTTGGGCCATCAACTGGCGGGGCGAGACAAGACCATCTTTTATTAGACCAATGTAATAAAATACCAACACTGGAACGAGCTTACCACGATGTTGAAGCTTGGGAGATGGTTTATGGAGTAAAAGCGGTGCAAGTAGACCTGTGCCGCCGCACACGTTCGCTCTGGCCTGTATGCCCCAAAGACACCTTTTAATTAGCAAGGTGCAAGTTGCCTGATGGAGCGACTTGGGGGAGGGTGAACGGCACAGTTGCAGAAGGCCAGCAGCTCGCCGTATGAGACAACAGGCAAAAAATCGCAGTACCGTCTGTGTGTCACTGTCCATTTGCTCTATCTCTGCAGCAGCATGTTGGCCAACGTCTGCTCTGTTGTCTTCAAATTAACGTGAATGTACTCTACCCAGATTTATTATTTTTGGGGGGGGAGGGCAGTACAAATCTTTCTCTGTGCTGGGATGATCATCATCTGCACTACTTCTCCTTCGCTCTGTGGAGTGGTAATGACTTCGGGGGTTCCTTTGTGATGGGGCCTGATGGTGCTGGTGATGACGGCGTTCGTGGTGGTGATGGGGCCGGTCCATTTCGCGAGATGAAAAGAAAGGGAAAAATTATTAAAACAACATTTAAAATAACCAAACAATTAATATTTTCATTAAATGTTACTAATAATTGTTGTACCACATATATGTTGAATTAAGGAATTACATTTTTCTTCATGGACAACAAATGTTAATTGCACTTTGGGATATGGTATGCATATCATTGGTTGTTATAAATAATAATGTTGGCAATCATTTGTTTGAATTTTACAACAATCATGGTTGTTTCAATTCAATTCAAGAAGAAGAAGACGAAGACGACACTCCATGGCCACTGCTGCCCACTGCTGCAGCGACACTGCTTTGGCTGCAAATGACAATATTAATATTAATGCTTCTCCTGCCAGAGGCGTTGACAACGACACGGCACACTCGAACGAAAGAGCCGCCCCATCATCAAAAGAAGAAGAAGAAGAAGAAAACGAAGAAGAATCTGGAAAACTAAGCCCCCCCATGGTCCCTTTGGAAAGGGCACTGGAACAACCATCTGCAGATTCAGTGTCTGTACGACCAGATTCAGCTGCAGCGCTGTATCAACCTTTTGCCAACACAGTACTAAAGGTCATAACAGTGCTAAAGGAAGAAGAGCAATCAGAGGAAGAGACAGAGGAAGAGACAAAGGTCATTACGGTGCTAGAGAAGGAAGAGGAAAACAACAACAACACTACTAGTGCTATTGTTACTAATGACAGCAGAGACATTATTCTTTCAGCCAAGATCAGGATCTCTGATACCAGGATGACACACTCGTCCCAGGGCAGACCAGACATCAAGTGCTCAGACAGCTTAATGGATACGTTGTTGGGCCAATGTCTTGGGCCCAGAGAGCAGGATGTCATCATGCTCGCCTTTCGAGGAAGGACAGGGCAGGTGGTCAGCTACATGAAGGGCAGAGATGGTGCCACTGGAATGGCCAAAGAGAAGAACACAGAACATGATTTGGAGTACAGCTCTGTGCATTTACTGTTTCCTCAAGACAAGGACCCCTTTGCAAGCATGGTTGCTGCCGCTGCCGCCCTTGGGAAGAACATCGCCCTCGTTGACGCCATAGTTAACAAAATTCACTATGAAGAGGCTGACTGGAACCTGATCTACTCTGCCTTTACTGAGGCCCGTTGTCTCGTTGGCATGCAGCTCATATTCAAAAACTCTGAATACTGTGAGCCAGTTTGTGCTCTACCACACGCATGCGCCTCAGGTGACATGAGCGTCATCTACTTGATCATTTCCCACTCTGTTCAGAGGATCAGGCAGAGATATGGCCTCACAGGACACGATTTGCACAAGAAGGTTCAAAGCCAGATCGACTCAAACGCTTGCCTGCTGAGTGCGACAAGAGCAGGACGCCTGGATTTTGTCAAAATGTGCATCCTATGGGGCGCAGACAGGTTGGAGGATGCTCTCTGTGTTGCAGCAACGAGGGGTCACTTAAGTCTGGTAACATACCTGGTCGCGATGGGTGCAAGGAACTTTGCATCAGCACTGGAATACAGCCAGCCAGACCCTGACCCAGATATTGCTGAGACACTGAGCAAGTATAAGGCCATCGCGGCCTCTGTGGACAGCCACGCAAAGGACCTCGCTGCACTTGCACTAGACCTTGACACCAGCCTTGGCAACGGGATCTATTCCTCTGATGCACGGAGGAGCCATCATCTTAGCCGCATTGTAAATATCAAGGCCGATCAGATCAAGGAGTCTCTTTCTAACGCTGTACGTGCCCTCTGACCAGCCAGTAGGTTCCTTACTAGAGGCCGGGGATTATGCCGCTTTCATCCATGGCACTGATGACCCTGATGTTGCAGCTATCATGGGCATGTTAAATGCCAGCCCATGTGAGCTTAAGCAACACAGGAAGAACCCCAAGATTAATGAATGTAAGAACAGAACAACAAGACAGTGCCATGCAGAGATAAGCCTCCCACACAAACTGGCAGATATTTTCAAGCTCCCAGTTGACACTATGACTCTGCACCTCTTCTTGCCATATAAAAACGAGGTCGATGTATTGTTTATTGACCAGGTCGCTTCACGCCTCTATGCGCTCGCCACAGACCCCAAGACAGGAGGATTTGATGACCTCATCGCCTATAAGGCAGTGCTCCAGGCAGTGTACAACAGGCCTGACAAGTCCAGCCTAGCCAGAACGATTCAGGACATATACAAGCTGCGCATGAACCTGGCACATAGAGACGTTTCGCTCAAACTAGTACACAGGGGCTATAAACTGCATGCACCTGACGAGCTCTCTGGGCACAGAGTCTTTGTCTCCGTGGGCGAAAACAGGAAGGACTTCACAGGCCTGACACTGGCGGGTGTCAAGGAGAGCACCTTGGGTGGCAGATGGATCCACTGCCAGGACATACTTGAGGTGGACCTGCAGCACTGCTTTGACATTGAAGAGAGAGCGGCTTTGTATGAGGATGGCGACGAGAAGCTCTCAGACAGTGTGAGCGCCTCATTCGATGGACTTGAAATCAATGCCATTGCCAGCGATCTGCTGTCCATTCTCATGTGCAAGTCTGCTGCAGCTGCTGATGAACCTGCTCTCGTACCTTCAGCAAATACCAACGCCAACAACAAGATCCAAGCACCATCAGCACCATCAGCCAACAGTGCCATTTCACGAAGATTAGTGTGCCCCGTGAGGGGCTCCTCATCCCAGTGACACCCACTTAAGTGCAATGGAGCAACAAAGAGTCTGCTCTTAAACTGTTTGTATTATTAATATTATAATTTTGGAACATTTGAAATATAAAAGTTTGTAAATTTGTGGAATGTGAACCATTATTATTGATAAATTCCACTTTGGTGAAGATTGTGGCAAGTGCAAGATGGATCAGCAAGTCGCTGCATCTCTATTTCCCCACGTGCACGAAGTGAAGGATTCAATAGCAGAGGAGGAGGATGCTCCAGTGGTTGAGTGGAAGGATGACCAGCGCTGGCCACTTCCACACGAGCCTCGATGCCTTATCTGCCAACGCTATGGCATGCTTCCCCCCCCCCCAACGCAAACAGTTCTTTCGGTCACCTTACTATTATTCTTCTGCGTTAGGGGCCTATATTTGTGATGAGACAAACGAAGATGTCTGCTCAATGGAGTGCAAGCGCGAGCACCTGCTACAGTGGCAAAATAAACGCCAGAAGAGGCAGCAAGTCAAAGCTGAAGAACAAGTGGACACATGGCCCCAACTAGAGCCAGCCAAATCTGTACGTATGTAGCCACAAATCCTGCTGCATATGTCTTCTTAGCATCTGACTACTGCTTCCCCTTTTCAGTGTTCACCTGACGAAGTGCGCAGAGAGATGAATATAATTGTCAAAGGGACAAACGTGCCTCCTCCACTCCTCTCCTTTGCTCAGTGCCCCATGCCTCCACGACGTAACCCTCCCCTTTCCCATACCTATGGAGTTATTAATTCCATAATGCGCCTATTCTGAAGAGGCATTGCTTTACGCATTTCTAGTTTTGGAAAATTTGCAAAGTGAAGGTTACTCTATCCCGACCCCTGTGCAGATGCAAGTAACTTTGTCTCTCCTCTAATCACCCAATTTTATGTGTTATTCGCTTTGCATAAAGTAAGATATTTTTCCAGTGTCTCTGATCCATCCATCCATCCATCCATCCATCCATCCATCCATCAGGTGATACCAGCCGCTCTTGCTGGATGCAATCTGCTGGTCTCGGCTCAAACAGGGTCTGGAAAAAGTATAACTCTGCCACTCGTCTAAGTTTCTCTATTATCTTTGATGATGATACAATTGTTAACGCTATGGAATGAGGTGCTACAGCCGGAGCTTTTTTGGTGCCTATTATATGCAAGGTAGCTCAAGCTCTGCGAGGTAGGTTGCTGATTATCATTAGGGATAGAGTCTCTGCTTTTCTTATAATAAATTAGCAGGGGTCTCTTCCTCTGTGCCTCCAGTAGTGCCCCAGCCGCCCCTGTCCCTCATTATTGCTCCCACGCGAGAGTTGTGCCAACAAATTGAATCCCAAGTAATCTACCCCCTCTCGCAAAAGCTAGACAGCCATTTGACGTTAATTAATACTCTGCTGATTCAGGCAAAGGCCCTGGCAAGGGGAGTCATGAACATACGCACAGGCACTCTCGTTGGTGGTTTGCCTATGCCTCATCAAATACATCACCTCAGCAAGGGTGTCCACGTAATTAAATCCCTCAAACATAGATTCCCGTACTATAAGGCTGATGAAGACTTAGAAGTTTTCTGCTTTGATAGATTGTGATTGCAACGCCAGGCAGAATGGGCGCTTTTATATCAACTCAGAGTAAGTCTTGTTTACCACTCGTCATTAGTATCATAAAGATTATCAATACTATTTGTTGAACCTGTCCTTATTACCACATCCAGATATTGATCTATCGTGCATAAGCATGGTGGTAATCGACGAAGTTGATCTCATGTTTAGCATGGGCTTTGAGCACCAAGTACATAGCATTCCTTTCCCGACACCCTTACTTCCTTTCCTAATAACATTAATTGGCCTCGGTAGGTTTGTGATATTATGAGGGCACTCCCTAAACATCCGATCCAAAAGATGCTATTGTCTGCCACTATTTCTGAAAAGATGGAGAAACTGGCAAAAGATTCCCTCCTCCTCCAAACCAACAATGTACCCTTAACGTTTGTTACCATCGGACAGGTATCTGTTATTAACAGTAAAATACAAAGTTCCTATTTTTCTCAAATTACTTATATACACTTATTGTTCGTAATAATTCACATACAGCCCAGCACTCCTAGTCAAAATGTCAAGCAAATTGTGGTAAAGACTTGTACTGCATTATTAATATCATGATCTCATGAGCTAACCATATCCTTGGGCATCTATGCAGCTGTGGGTTGAAGAGCAAGACAAGAAGCAATGTCTTTTTAACATACTAGAAGATCGTTCCAAGTACCAGCCACCAGCTGTCATCTTTGTGGAATCCCGTCTTGGCGCACAGATGCTTTCTCAGGCCATATCACAGGTATTCTTCGCAACTAGTTCACAATATTTTTCCATCACGCGTCTCTTTTTAACATTTGTTTCGCTCTTGTTGTGTTGTTCTTTGGGGGGGGGGGGAACAAAGTGCTGTGGCATTGATGCATGCTTCATTCATGGAGAAATGGAACAAATGGATAGGACCAACACACTAAAAGCTTTTATGGACGGAGCGTACCCAATTATAGTTGCCACCTCGCTGCTCGCCCGGGTATACTACTACCGCCATTTGTGTTCCTGTTGTTATTGTCCCTTGTTATTTTTCTTGTTGTTTCTCTGTTCTGCCTCGTCTTGCTTTCCTCAACATCTCAGAGCGCTTACTTTTGTAACAACTAACGCGCATTCACAGGGATTAGACTTGCCAAACGTGAGGCTCGTACGTACCACCTTTCATTTTCTTCTCTTTTTGTTCAAGAGAACGGTTTCACATGTGTCCTCTTTAAAACAAACGAACTACCTTATTTTTTCTTCACTGTTTCTTTAATTCTGTTAATTATAAAACATAAAGGTGATCAACTTTGACATGGTGCCCACAGTGGAACAGTACATCCACGCAATTGGTCGTGCTGGAAGACTCGGCGAAGCCGGCACAGCCATCACATTCATCAACCAAACCAATTCCCGTATGTGTCTATTGTCAATCACAGAATATTTCAATTCATTTTTTCCTTTCTTTCTTGTCTCCAAAACACTAAATAATTTGTTTGCCTGTTTCAAAGGTGTGTTTGCAGGGTTGGTGGGGCTTTTGCGAGACGCACACGTGGCCATCCCGCCACCGCTGCTTAAAGCTGTAATCGCAATAGACGCCAAGAAGTATGCAGCTACTACTTCTACTTCTACTACTACGACGACTCGTACCACCACTGCCAACAACAACAACAACAAGGCCTTTTCATCATCTTCATCTTCATCATCTTATATATCGGCCCAGCGGCGAGCAAGTAAATCATCAGAACAAAAACAAGAACCCGCCGGCTACCACGCCTGGCAGACAGAACTCAACAGAAAAAGAAGGCGATGATCACACACACACATCCACACACCCACACACACACACGCACATCATATATATATATATATATATATTCTCTTCTTATACTATTACAATGAGAAGAATCATCGGTAATAGGAAGTAGTGTTGATTTAAGGGTGAATAATCCCTTACCTACAAATAACAAAACAATTGTTTGAGAGGAGGTTCCCAAGTCCAGTTGCTTCATTGCAAAGCAAGTGTGTGCAGTAGACCCCCAGCCAAGTAGGACTCAAGATGATCCAGTTCAAAATGAAACATGACGAAGATATTGCATCCTTCCACCCAGGCACCACAAAACAATTGCGCGCACCACCAAATGAGCTAAGGATGAGATTGCAAGCCTGTTTTCAAAGGCTACAGGCTTAAAGTGATTGACAAATATATTTATATTTAAAAATGTATGCCTAATGAGTCGCTGAGGTCTGACATCAAAAACCTTCTCTCTAGGAAGGTACACACATATACACATTAGCGTTGTTCTAACTGGACCAGAAACACCAACTCTTGGCACCTTGTTGTTGGAAAAGGTCAATGAAATGACATGACATATGTGCCAATGCTGCTGTTCGTAGTGGAGGATATTTAGTGATGTTGCAATGGCTCAGAAGCCAAGGCTGTCCCCAATAATTAGAAGAGTCGCTGGGTTGTGGCAAAGGTGAAGTACAAAGCGGCAGCAGAGATGTTGAGTAGGACGGGCACAAGGATCACAAAGGTCCACGGATTTGGCACCACAGAGATAATCCACCCCGTCACTCCCACTCCCACTATGCCTAAAACACAACACGTTGTGGACCACACACCGAGTAAGTGACCTTACTAGTCACATGTCCTCGTGGACCGCACACTGATTACTCCCAAAGAAGAAGGACCTACCTGGGATAGTGGCGATTGTGTTGGAGATGGCATAGAGGAAGCCCGAGTGGTGGGGCGCCAGGTCGACAAAATTGGCTTCATAGCCGTTTGCGCCAGCACCCGCCAGTGCTAAGCCTGCACACATATATATCATAGCAATGCTTGGTGTAGCTCCTGTTATATATCGCGGGTGTTAGTAGGCACCCCATACACACAGGAATCATATCTTGTGGATCGGAGTAGTTTTTTTTGTTGTGGCATGATGGTACCTGAAGGAGACAGCATGAGGAGCAGAAAGATGGCAGGTCCAATTTGGGAAGTGATCTGCATCAGCTTGCGGATGGATTCCAGAGTGAGTCCGCTTGTGTGGACCAGCCGATCAGCCATCCAACCGAACCCGTTGGCCGCTGCAAACATGCACAGCCATGGTAACGTTGAAAACCAGCCCAAGTCCTCCAAAGGTACATGCTAGTGGTGGCCAAGAGATTAATGATGAAGTAACCTTGCCTCCCGGAGTAGGCAGGAAAAAAAGGAGTTGGAAGGGAGTAAAAACCATGCTGCTATGGAAATAACTAGGAAGCCAGGACATCATGACATAGATGAGCCAGGTACGGGCAAAGTGAGAATAGAAAATGGCCAACAGTGGCTTGCAGAAGAAGATCCGACGCCAGGAGAGAGAAGAGGCTGATGGCGGTAGGCCTGTCCCACTTGTCTCACCTGTGGTCAAATCTTCCTTCTTGTGATGGCCCTCAATGTGAGCGAGCTCACTGGCAGTCATATGTGGATGGGCTCGAGGCGAATCCCTGGCTACGTGCCACCATAGAGCGCACCATATAAGACCCGCCACGCCGCAGCCCACAAATACCTTGTGCAACGGTATGAATGTAAGACACCAATCAATCACATGCTACTTAGGTTAATCAAACCACTAAGTAGTGAGGACACTTGATAAGTACTTACAGAGGGCCAACCGAAAGCGGCAATTATGCGGGGAAAGAATAAGGAAGTGATTGCAATGCCTATATTGCCTCCGCTGCTGCACAGGGACAGGGCCCTACCACGTTCCCCCGCTGCCACCCACCCACTCAGTACCACCTGAAGAAACAATAACAGCAGTGTCAAAGGGCCTCAACAACAAGGGGAAGGGATAAACATCCAAAATGGTACCATTGAAGTGGGAAAGAGAACGCCTTGGCACAGCCCCGTGAGAACGCGGCAGGCGAACATGAGAGGGAGGCTGCCTGCCACCCATCGCTGCTCAGCGAAGGCCAACGAAGATATACTCCAGCCAGCACACGCCACTGCCAACACCAGCCTGCTCCCATACTATGTGCATAATTGCCATTAAAAGCAATCAACTCGCTGTTGCTGTTTATACATCACAGAAGTGGGTACCTTATATGTGAGCCAGCTCCCTGGCAACTGTGAGAGGATGTAGCCATAAAAGAAGCCAGAAAGAAGTAGGCCCTTTTCGCCGTCAGTCCAGTGGTAAAGGCTTTGCATCGAAACTGCAGCAATCGACAAGTTGACGCGGCACAGGTACCCGAGCACTATGGCCATGAACACCAGCGCCACCACCCGCACACGCACCCACCCCCCACTTCCACCATCCAC
>CDFI01106258.1:354-14342 GCA_000826405.1 Acanthamoeba divionensis | reverse complement strand
AGACAAGAATATCCAGTTTAAAGAGTGGTTGGCTTGAATTGATCCTTGGTCAAATCTTAAAAAGAAGATAATAATTAAATAAATTTAAAATGATAATCTAAGACTAAATGTTTAACTTGTCACTTTTTAACTTTTAAATCTCTCAAGTCACTTGTCATACACTTTTTAACTTTTTAAAAGCAGTAATGTTTTAAAGCTTGTTGGGCTTGTTTTTTTAAATTTAAAAGAGTGCAAGCCATGTTGAAGTGAAACAATAACAGTTTAACAAAGTTTGTGTTTTTTTTTAATTGTTTCCAAGCATACTAATTCTTTTGAGATGACCTCTTTCAGCCTTGCTTTGCAGACTCACTTTAAACAAAGTATATATATAGTGCATCAAAAAACCTAACAAACACTGTGTACTACTCTGCAGGTGCTCACTGTCACAAGCTTCAAATTAAAGCACCATGATGATGAAGTACTTCATTGTTTGTACATTCCTTGAAGTGACATGAAACTATTTACAGACGAAATCAAGTGATGACAGTGATGTGGGACTTTACATTTTACACAGTCAAGAAGGCATCGAGGGTTCCTCTTTCAGGCTGTGATTTGACATCCACGGATCGTGTCAAGAAGCTCTCTCGAAAAGCAGGAGCATATACCTGAGCATTTGGCAAATGTCAAAGTTATAATGGTACATTTTTCTTTCAACTGAAGGTTAACAGCTGTACGAGTTACCTGCTGCATTGTATTTTGCATCTCGCCCCAGCTTAGCGAAGCATTATCATTCAAGAATGCAATGGTGCCCAGTAGCCATACAACTCTGTTGGCGCTTATCACTGCTCTCCTATTTAAATCAAGGAACAAGCCAACTGTCATCAATCTCTGCTCTCTTTGTTGCTTAAACCATTTTTCTATTTCTATATACCAACCTTTGAGCATCACAAGAAGAGTGCTTATAGATGCTGAAGAGCTCCATAGTATACTTAGCCCACATTTTAGGTCCAAAGATCAGGTGATCTTCTCCTTCTCCTAAAAGGCAGAGATTCTTTAGTCCACTCCATGAGATATGATTATATATATATATATATTAGTGTAAGACACATGAACTCCATTTTGTACCTTCTGCCCAGGTGCTCTTAGGGCAGCTGACGATCAAGGAGTATCCTTCACATGCCTTCTTCTTCTGACAGATTTTACCATGGACAGAAGGAAGAAGCACTTGAACGAAATCGCTTTCTAATGGTAAATTGATCACCCCTGTAGTTTTACATTGAGTTAATTATCATAAATAAAGATAGTAATAAGAAGTCACGAGGGGTAGGACTAAATTGCCTTGAGTAAGATGCTCCTTGAGTAAAACTTGGTAATTAACTTTAAGAGCTTTAAACATTTCTCTGCGTGTGGCAGGAGGTGCCAGCACCCTCATGGCCTGGTTGCAGGGGTCAGGTTCTTGCCTCTTGGAGAGTCCTCCTCTGCCATTCTTAACCCTCTAAACGTGTTAATCATTGTTGTCAGCTTCAAGTTGAATGTGGGCATGGTAAAAGTAAGAATTGAATGGATGTCAAGCATACCGTGGCTAATTCATTATTTTGGCCAATTCCATAAGTTGATAGCAGAATGCAGTCGTTGAAGAGCTTTTCAGTTACACAATCAAGCCTTGTTTTTCCTGTCTTACCGTCAATGGCTAGCAATTTGCTTAGAGTGATCTTTGCATGCCATTTACCCTTCATGAGCCACTCAACGACGTGGTCATTGTGAAAGGGATTAACCTTGTCTGACCCTTTTCCCTGCAGAATTGGTGCACACTATTACAAAGGTGTTTGTAATTGTTTCTAACGTTTAAGAATCAAACCTGCTCAACATTTGGTGAGTCCAACACAGCTCTGCAAGCAAAATGGCACTCCATACAATAGGAATCCCTGTAGATCAGTGACGGGTCCCGAAGCAAAGCCTTGTTCAATCCTCTATGTACAGAAAACTCTCCTCCAAAGCCTTGGAAAATTTGAACCCCAAGCATCGCATTGACAAACAGGTAGGAAAAAAGATGCACCATTCCATCGTCTGCAAGGAAGCTTCTTGGCGCATTCAGCACGACCATCTGGCTGCTAACCTCGGACACAGATCCTAAACATGTTGAGGAACACTGTAATTGCAGTCATAATACAAATGGTGATAAAACAATGTGTAATGTCACCTGCTTGTGGATGGTCATAAGCAAGCAGGGGATTCAAAAGAGCGCACACCAGACTCTTTGCAGAGAGCTCCCAATGGTTAAACTGAATATCAGCGTCCACAATCAACAGGTGAGCTCCTGTCCCTCTACACAAGCAAGAAAAGAGATCCACAGATAAATAAAGATACAACACAGAATAATGAGAAAAGCATCCGGCTGCCCGGACTCGAACCAGGAACCAATAGATCTCCATTTATCATTACTACAGTCTACTGCGCTACCAATTGCGCCACAGCCGGTCTTATTAAAACATGGTGTCGGTTCCGCAGAGATTCGTTTATTTGGGGGGGGGGTTGTGTGGAACCTGTTAGCGGCAGCTGCGACTTGCTGCAAGGCTCTGACTGCATAGGGCTTTTGTGCGTACTTGGGCAATGGCTTCCACATTGTCTCTATGCCCACATACCTTGTTTTGGTTAAATGCAAATCTTGCATTAATTGAGAAATGGTTTCGATTCCAATGCGGCTTGTAGCTTTACCTTTGCTCTTCCCACAACTCCCCTTCCTCGATCTCTGCCGAATCAATTTGCTCTACAATGTCAGAGCGCTCAAATTCACCTGCAACTAGCACGTTAGGTCGGTTGAGGCAATGAGGAAGAAGGATTGATGGAGTCTTTTTTACCCATAACACAAATCAGCGCTTTCATTCGTCGCTCTTGAAACACTTCACGAAGCGTGACCAACACGGATGTAATGTTTGAAATCTCTGTGTAGAAGGGTATCCCAATGACTACCTCGATGTCCCTTAGCTTGGCACAAGGGATCTTACTTATTTTTTGGCCAATCAGCTGATCAAACTCTTCGATTTCCCTTTGGGACTTCTCATATGCATCAATCAAAAATTGGGGCAAAAGATCCTTCGAGGTGCCCAAGTGAGGCAGCACCACTGGGGTGATCATTGGAGAGTCGGGTCCTTCTCTCATTCTGTATTCGCTGATCATTGCAACTGCCACAAATGAATTGAACAAAAGCGAGATCTTGAGGGGGGGCAGTGAGTTAAGAAAGAGAGAAATATTCAAAAGTATTTATTACTTATCTCTCTTTGGTGTCTCTTGTGCTTCCGCGGTGGTTGAAAGCACAAGAGACACACCGCCACCACCACTCCTCTACAAAATAGTGTGTCTCTTCTTTCCTTTCCTTTCCTTTCCTTTCTTTTCACTCAAACGACCTTGCCAGGATTGAATAGGTTCTGTGGATCGATGCTTCTCTTCAGGAGGCGCATCAACTCCACAGCTTCGGGTCCTTTCTCCTGAGTCAACCATTTCTATAGAGTTGTGTTAAAGGTATTACGATGGTTAGGGGCTACTGACATGATGTGAAGCTCTTCTTCTTGTGAGCAAGCGAGAAGACAGAAGATTGCACTACACTCTAATACTAGTCATATGATCTTTTACCTTTTTACCAGTGCCAATGCCATGCTCTCCTATGTTATAACATGGGATGAGTAAAAGGTATTCAATGCTCATGTGCATCTCTTTCTTTCCTTCTTTCCTTCTTCTTCTTCTCTCACACAGCCTCATACCTGTACAAGAGCCCTCCATAGAAATTGCCCTTTGCACGAGACGATCGTTGATTCTATTGACTTCCTTCGTCTCTTCCTCGCTGGACGCATCAAAGAGAACCAACAAATGAAAGTTACCATCGCCTACATGACCCACCAGCGGCTGCAGCAGAGCATAGCTATAAGTCAACCAAACCTCATTTTGATATGAAGAGAAGAGAAAGGAAGGACTTACAGCAACCAAAGGTGAGTCCTTTAGATCCTTCTTTGTTTCGTCAATGCACTCTGCCTAGTTCATTTAAAACCAAGCATGTAAGAAACCATATCTTTCTTAGTTGTCTCATTTATAACTCTTATCTACATGCTACTCCCTGGCAGGGGGATGGGGGAGCACTCACAAGCCTTGATAAGGGCACGCACACGTCAGTGATCAGCATATCATAGCCAGGCCTTAGTGCCACACTGTGCCACAGAGCATTCTTACGGGCACTCCAAAGCTCCTCACTTTCCTCACCTGTTGTCAGTGAATTAAAAAGAGCTTTGAAGTCAGCCTGCACTCTATGACCCCACTCACGATATTGTGTGTGTGTGTGTGTGTGTGTGACAGAGAGACAGAGAGCAGAGAGATTGCCTTCTGCAAAACGAAACTTTGCTCCGTTGTTACTGAGGGCAAGACGCCTCATCTCGCGCTCCTATTATTTGTTGTAACAAAGAGTTGAGGTTAAGAAGAGATGAGCCCATCAAGAGAGAAACGTAAGTACACAGGGATGGCATGTGCAAAGAACACCTGCTCTTCAACTTGAGAAGGACTACCAGAGAATTCGAAAAAGAGAGTTGGCGTTTGGGAAACCTGCAATCCTGTACTAAGATTCACAGCTGTGTTGTGGGCATGAACCAAGAAACACGTAAGAAGAAGACTAAACCTACAGAAATCATGCATGTTGTTGTTTGATATACCTTTCATCATGAGCTCGTCTAGTAACTCAACCCTGCCAATTTGCACCCCAGCTTGCATAGCTTGAATGACGGTGACACAGGCATCGTGTACTGTTGGAAATTCACAAACAGCAACAGCCGTCTTCTCTGGAAGCCTTTTGAGTCTGTGTTTGTGCAAAAAAAAAGGGGTAAAAGAGTGTAAGTAGAGTGCAAGGTTAACCTTTAAACTAAACTGTTGCTTTTGCAGGGAGCAATCTATTCACCTCAGAGTGATTTCAGTTACTATCCCAAGAGTGCCCTCTGAGCCCACAAACAAGTGTGTCAAGTCATAGCCAGCGCTGCTCTTCTTACTCCTCTGTCCAGTCTTCACAACGCTTCCATTTGGCAAGACTGCTTTGAGGCTATCTTGCCATCAGTATATTGTAGTACAAATGTGATATAAGTGTTATTCTTCTTTACTTCTTTTCTTTTCTAATGTAAGAGCACAATCGTACCTAAGCACATTCTCTTTCATAGTTCCATACTTGACTGCGTGCGTTCCTGAGCAGCTTGTGCCCACCATGCCACCAAGTGATGCGCTGGGCCCAGGGTCCAGCGGGAAAAACAGATTGTACTGTTTCAGATGCCTTTCAAAACACACACACACACACAGCACACATACAATGGGTATATGTAAGCTACAAGAGACGCATCCGAGACGCCACAAACAGGTAATTAGTAGCAAAGCTCTGCTTCACAAGCTCTGCCACTTCTCTGATCCTTTTTGCTCACAATCAATACAGACAGAGGGTAAAAGTCTCTTAAGTGGGGGTGGTGTAGTACTCGTTCAGCACTTCGCGTTTGATGCCTGGCTGCACGACGACGTCCATATCGTTCACATGGACAGCGAGCACCTTTGCCATGTGCTTTGTGAAGTCGAGCGTTATGCCTACATTGTTATGAGGAAAAAATGAATGCTCTTCTCTTAAACACACACTACACACACTACACACTCCTCCTGTCTCCTAGAGCCCCACAGTCACCATACCAAAGCTAATAGCCAACCATACATCTCTGCTGCTGCTCTCTCTGCTCTCTGCTCTCTACACACTACGCACAGATAAAGAGTACGCATACTACCCACCCCCACTATATATATGAATCACAGCACTACACACACTACACTCACAGACAAGCTTGCTTACCCCCAAAATCAGCGATGATGTGTCCTTCTAACGAAGTGCCAGACCCGTAAGGAATGATGGGCACCTTGTATTTGGAGCATATGTTGACGATCCTTTGGACCTCCTCTGTCGTCTTGGGGAACACCACTGCGTCGGGCATGCCTCGGGCGTGGTAGCTCGCATCTTTGCTGTGGTTCTCCCTTTCAGCTTCGTCTGTCACAAATCTTGGCTGATGAAGAGAGCGAGAGCAGAGAGACGGTGTGGTTAGCTATTCGCCTTGGCATGGCGACCAGGAGACAGGAGGTGTGTGTGTGTGTTGGAAGCTTTCTTGATGGAAGAGGAAAGGGAGAGACATGAGGAGCCATTGGAGATCACATCAAGACACACAAGCAAAGCTTAAGATGGGAAAAGTGTTCCACCTCGGCTTCATTGTTGAGCAGGGCACTCATTTCATCTTGGAAGCCTTTTGACAATCTTGGGCCGGAGGGCTGAACCACTTTGGCGATTTGCAAAAAAAAAAAATGATTAAACGAATCACGTCGATCAAATGTAATTTCTTCAACAAAAACACAATAACAAGTGTTACCTTTTTCCTCTGCAAACACTGACTTAATTTCAGGGTAGATGGAAAACGTGATGATCCCCTGTTGAAAACAAGGAAGCATTCTTTTATAAATGTTTGTATGGGGGAGGGGGGGATGAGGCATTTACAGCAGCGGCGGTGGCGGTGGCTCCAAACAAGAACCTCCTACTTGCAGCATAGCCACTACTGGAGCAGCTTAGCCTAGTGCGTGGAGCAGAGAATAGCCCACGACGAGAGGACCATAATCGGTTTGCACCAGAGGACAAACGATTAGAACATCTAATCGTACCTGAAGCGATGTGGCTGCCACTTCGGGCTGCAAAATTCTCACTGCCAACAAGCAGTAGGCGCTTTGCACACACCGTGGATCTTTGCATCTGCACAAAATGTGTGGAATCCTTTTGGAATAGTGAGGAAACAGGAAGCTTGGGTGTAACGGCTACTGGCGGCGTTGCACTGTAGGCTTTTGCTTTATTATTTGTTGTTTTCTCTCACATGATCACTACAGAGAGAGGGAGGGAGAGAATAGCAACCAACCATTGTCTCAGGTGCTTTCACTTGGAATTTGCAGATCAAACCCACCACTGTTCCTCTCTCCTTCCTCCCTTTTCCTCCTTCCTCTTTCTGGCTTTATATGGGAAATGGGAAAGAGTATTGGCACTATGGCTGTAACACCTCCAAGCAGCAGCACTGGTACATGTATAGGTGGCTCCAAATGGCCTCTTCCTGGCAGCACAAGAGATGCTATTTCAGGGACAACCTGGCTCCTTGCCCATTGAAGTACCCATAGAGAAGATGGGCAGCACAAGTCAGTTAATGATGAGATGAAAAAGATGTGCCCCAAGAGAAGGCGCCACCATATGCATACGCTTTTGCAAACAACATGCCAGATTGGTTGCAGGTGCTGCAAAAGTATTGTTGTTGGGAAGCACAAAAGGCAACTTCCTTATGCCATGGTGCGGGCTTCAACCTCACACAAAAGTCCGTTTACCCTTTTTCCAGGAAATTCGATTCCGTTCCTGTTTCGTTCTGTTGTGTTCCATCGGCGCAAGAAAGGTTCTGATCCCCCTTTGATAACAAACCATTCACGGCAACAATGCAAGCTGCTGCTTCTAGAATGAGTGTTTTGCGCCACCCACGCTGGTTCCCACGGGCCTCTTCCATGTCTTCGGGCTCCTCCTTGCGCCCACGCTTCCTCCCCCAAACTCTTGCCCGTATCCCTCACATGAGCCCACGTCTCTACACAACCTCTTCATCTGGTTGGTTGAACCTTCTAATTTGGCCAACGTTCATTTGCCTTCTAAATCGCTCTCTGATTGCAACCCTCCCCCCCAATTTTCAGATCCTTTGGTAATGGGTATCGATTTGGGAACTACCAACAGCTGTGTCAGCATTATTGAAAATGGAAAGCCCAAGGTAATTGAAAACATAGACACCGGCTACAATACAACTCCTTCTGTGGTCGCTTTCGCCAAGGACAGAGCCACAGGCGTATCCTCAATGCTTGTGGGAGATGCTGCCAGAAGGCAGGCTGTGCTGAACCCCAGGAACACTATCTATGGCGCCAAGCGTCTTATCGGTACGTTGAACGTTGTTCACACTTCTCATCTCCTTAGATCCTAAATAGTTCTGTTCTATCTCTCTCCTCTGTGTGTTGTTAACACTGGGTCATTTGTTTGAAGGTCGCCGATATGACGCCCCTGAGGTCTCTAAGATTAAGGAGAGTGTACCCTATGAGATTGTGAAGGCAGCAAACGGGACCGGTGATGCTTGGATCAAAGCCGATGGAAAATCCTATTCTCCAAGCCAAGTGGGTGCCTTTGTGCTTACTAAGATGAAGGAATCTGCAGAGAAATATACTGGCCAGACAGTGACCAAGGCAGTCATCACTGTTCCTGCGTAAGACCAGTCTTTCCTTCTTTTCAACCATCTATGAAGTTCGAATGTAACATAACAGCACTGCTCAATTCTCCTGTTTGTTTGTTTGTTTGATACCAGGTATTTCAACGATTCTCAGAGGCAAGCAACCAAGGATGCTGGTGCTATTGCAGGCCTTGAAGTCTTGCGAATCATCAACGAGCCCACAGCCGCTTCTCTGGCATATGGCTTCTCTTCAGAAAACAAAGGGCAACAAAGAATAGCTGTTTTCGATCTGGGTGGTGGTACCTTTGATATTTCTATCCTTGAGCTTGGCGATGGCATGTGCCAAGTAGTGTCCACTAATGGAGACACTTTCCTTGGAGGTGAGAGTTCTTGCCATCACTCCAGTTCTGTCCCTTGCTTTGCTTCATGACATGTGTTGTCAAGTACTTACTCTCATTTGCAATTCCAAAGGTGAGGACTTTGATGAAACCGTTCTTAAGTTCCTGATTTCGGAGTTCAGGAGCAAAGAAGGAGTGGATCTATCCAAAGACGTGTTTGCTATTCAAAGGCTGAGAGAGGGAGCTGAAAAGGCAAAGAAGTCGTTGGATCACGTTTCCCAATATGAGATCAACTTGCCCTTCATCTCAAGAGACAAAAACTTCTCGTACACATTGTCCAAAGCCAAGTTCAACGAGCTTATCCAACCTTTGGTGGACAGAACAGTCAAGCCCTGTGAGAATGCTCTCAAGGTAAGTTAGTTGCCCTCTCATACAATGATCTTGCTTGGTGCTGATTTGCATATTAATGCACGGGGCAGGATGCTGGTGTGGCCAAGGTGGACAACGTGATCCTTGTGGGAGGAATGACTCGTACTCCTGCTGTCGTGGACAGAGTTTGTGAGATCTTTGGACTGTCACCCTCCAAGGGAGTGAACCCTGATGAAGTTGTTGGTAAGTAAGCTTGCGACAACAATAGAGTAGCGTTGTTTTACCATGGAAACAACTTAAAATTTTTGTCAACACACAGCCATGGGTGCTGCCATTCAGGGAGGCGTGATGAGCGGCAAAGTGAATTCCCTTATTTTGTTGGACGTGACACCTCTGTCTCTCGGTGTTGCCATCAAGGGCGACATCTTCTCTAGAATCATAAAGAGAAACTCTTCTATTCCCTGCAGCAACACACAGGTAAGCCCTCTCACTTCTCACACCTCTCCCACACATACACACCGCACAACTCTCTCTCTCTCTCTCTCTCACACACACACTCTCATACCCCCCCCCTGCTCTCACTCCACTCTCTCTCACCCTGCTTCTCGTTTTCTGCAGACGTATGTTACAACGGTCGATGGCCAAAGGCAAGTCAACTTTGACATCCATCAAGGCGAGAGAGAGATCGCATCAAAGAACCACTTGCTGGGCAACGTCGCTCTGCCTGTCATGCCCGCCCCGAAGGGCGTCGCCAAGGTGGACGTCACGTTCCACATCGACGTCAACGGAATCGTTCACGTCACCGCCAAGGACCCAGTACTCAACAAGGTGGCCCACGGTATGTCAACTCATGGGAGTGTCCACTGAGTCAAGCAAAGTGTCTGGAGTGAGGTGACTTACCTATATTTATATATTTATCTCTCTCTCTCTCTTTTGTGTTGAACAGTTAAGATCCAAGCGAACAGCGGCCTCAGTGAGCGAGACATCGAGCGCATGTTGAAGGAGGCTCAGCAGCAGAAGGAGAACGATGAAAAGGTCAAGCAAGAAGCAGAGACCAGGAACGAGGCAGAGAACCTGATCCGCTCCGCCGAGTCCGACTATCTGCAGAGTGACCTCGTGCCCGAGGACGACAAGGCCACCATCAGGCAGAAGATCGCCGACCTGCAGACTGCCGTCGACGCCAGCCGCGACGACGTCAAGGCACTCCACGACTCACTCAAGGACACAGTCCTAGGCGTCGGCGCCAAGATGTACCAAGGAAAGAGCCAGCAGCAGGAGACTCCTCCTCAAGGTCAAGACGAGGAGCAGCACAAGGACAAGCATTGAGAGGGAGGTCGACGCCCTTACTTGCTTAGTGTTGCTATGTGGTGTGATAAAGAGAAGATGAAACAATGGTTGTTGTTCTAAAAAGGAAAGGGCCCTCGCTCTAACAGGTTTTGGGGGGAGGGGGTTCACATGACTTCGTGTTCTTTCATTCTGTACTGGGGAGCGCCGGTGGCCTTGGCGCTGGATTCGATTTCGCGCACGAACGGTTCAAATACACGCAGCGTCTTGAGCACGCGGACGAGCCACGAAAGATGTGCCAGCTCCTGTGTGAATGGGAAGCCTCCCATGTCTGGCTCTTCGTCCTCGTCCTCGTCTGCTTCTGAGAACGAGAATGAGTTATGTTGGTGCTGGGAGAGAAAGAATACACAAATCGAGAGAGTAGAGAGACCTGGTTCAACTCCAATGCCATATTCCTTAGAGACATAATCGAAGAATGTCATAGGCTTAGGCAGCTCCACGACCTCGTATTCAACGCCGTCTGGTAAAGGACCAGCCAGCTGCTTCGCTGCCTCTACAGCCTGGCTCAACTGTTTAATTAAATTCAATTGGAGAACAAATACTTAGTAAGTAGACTCTATGAAAGGAGGCTCTAGGAGGAGTAAGTGGCATTTCGCTTAAGCCTAACATACCCCTCCGAGCTCATCAACTAGACCAAGAGCCTTGGCATCAGCACCAGTCCAAACCTGGAAGTTGAAACTGATATGTTAAGCAACAGCAAAGCAACAGCAAGCAGGTTCATGAATGAAAAGACTAACCCTTCCTTTGGCCAGTGAATGGGCGTGCTCATAGGTCATTCCTCTGCCGTTTGCAACTCTCTCCACGAAATCTCTTCACACGCAACAACAATTCACTATTTATATGTTATGAAGAGTGTGGAGCAAGAGTGAGGGTACCTGTAAATATTATCAGCCATGTGGTTCAGAACAGCATATTCTGACTGTTTCCAATCTTTGAAGAGAGAGAACATCTCAGAGTGGTTGCCCTTTTCTACACTGTCTCTTGTGATGCCAAGCTTCTTTTCCATTAACTCATTTATCACAAACTTGCCCAACAATACACCAATTGATCCTATTTGTGGTGCAAGTATTCATTAATACAGGTGAAAGAAAAGGAGAGAACATAGATACTCACCCGTAAGAGTGGCTGGCTGTGCGAAAATTTTATCTGCTGCTGAAGAAACATAGTAGCCTCCACTATATATATATATCATGAGACAACAATTAGTATTGCTCAACTTCACCCCAAAGTAACAAGCGAAGGGAGGATCGCGAAGCTCTTGAAAAGAAAGGCATACCTGGCTGCATAATCACCCATAGATACGACTATTGGTAGACCGGCTTCTTTTGTCCTAACTGTTTCCCACCAAATAGTATCGGAGGCTGTTGCACTGGTGATGGTGGGAAGGTAAGAACGAATTCAGGTATCAGATATAGACAACAAGCTTCAAGTATTACCTTCCGCCAGGTGAGTTAACTCTGAATACTACAGCCTTGATATCTTTATCTCTGACGGCAGCTCTGAACGCTGAGCTAATATTCTTGCTTCCTGAGGGTACAATAAACACCAAATTTTAAATGAAGTAGCTTAAAGAAAAATAAACCTGGTGTCTTACCCATGACAGTGTTGGTCTCAGGGGTGTGGCCACGGACGATTTCTCCGTTTCCATAAATAACTGCGATCTTGGGGACACCTTGCTTGCCCATCTGCTGACTTCTAGACAGCCTTGCTTGTTTATCCGCATCAGTTGCTACAACAACGGATGCTTTATCCTCTGGTTTTGATTCAGAAGCGGTCTTTTCTATTGCTTTCTTCAATTCATCCTTTTTTCTCTCAGCTTCCAACCTGAGCATCTCTCTTCTGGCCAATTTGTACCTCCTAATTGATGAAAGATCATTTGCAAAAGAAATGATGTTTCATCAGAACAGATCGTTTTGAGGATCTAAAATTCAGCAAGTGAAAAGAATTAGAATACCTTCTTTCACCTTTCTTTTTCTCTTGGCGGGTGACCCTCACATACTTTTTAAAGGACATAAATTGTATTTTTTCATCCTTTGAATTCTTTTTACCTGACTGCTCTGTAGTTTCAGCTTCACCAAAGACCTTACCTACAAAATAATATAGCAATAAATTAGATAGGCATTACATCAACATATTCCACCCAGCAAGAGCCCTTTGAGAACATACCTTTGAGAAGTGAATAGGCAACATCCCTGTATGCGACAACATCGACTAGACCTGAATCACGGGCCTCCATGGGAAATAGTGGAGCTTTATCAATGAGTTCCTTCACTTTGGCTATTTCCAAATTGCGCGACTCTGCAATCCCTTCAACCTTATGATTAAAGTAGATAACCATTTAGCGCTGTTCGTTGATAGAGGTTACTTCAAGAAGAACTAGTTTATTTTTTCAGATGGACTAACCAGTTGGTTATATATAGATGTGGCGAGAGCTTCGGTGGCCTCTCTATGATGCTTAGTGAATTGCTTCTCTGTGAAGGTGTTGACAAAATTCTAGCGATATGATATAGCAATTAGTTTCATACAACTTAATGGCGACTGTGCGGTCAACGCTCACATGTTTACCTTGTATTCGTAGCGTTGGAGGAATTTGGGTTCAATTCCAAGTTTTTCTAGAAAGCCACGTAAAAATGGTACTGCTATAGATGTGCCTATAATCATTACCCCGCCAGATGGCTGAAGCACAATCCGATCAAATGCTGAGGCAAGATAATAATCCGTTGAAGCTCCTAAGGCAGAGAAAAGGTGGCGGGGTAAATAAGGAGATAGTCAGGTCCATCTACTGCTTGTTTGGTGCAGATGAGCAAAGAAAAGAAAAGAAAGAAATGGAAGAGAGGCTCTCTTTACCATCGAATGACTCCGCATGACAATAAGCAGGCTTGTTGGACTGTCTGAATGCCTTCAGAGCATCGCGTAGCTCTTGCACTTGAGCCATGGGGAGGTGATGGCTTTCACTGCCTTGAGACAATAAAAAAATCAGCAAAAAATACACTAGAGATTCCAAACACACACTTTTCTCAGCTCTCTGCGCTCTCCTGTGCAGCGACAGTGTAGGGGGGAGCACCTATGGTCGCAATGATTGCTTTAACGCGATCATCGCGAGTGGCAGTCTCAAGACCTTCGACGACATCGTGAAGAGAGAGGCTCGGAGGGGTAAAGATCGCAGTGCCACTCCTCTCTGGGAAAGGAGCCTCAAAGTTCATCTTGAAGGGATGATCAGTGAGAAATCTCTACCATTTGGGGGGATGCAGAGCAGCTTGGCATACCTTGATAACAACACTTTGAGGGATTTTTTCCTGAGAGAAAATGCTTCCCAAGAGATAGATGGAAGAGCCTACTGCGCCGATCCAGAAGAGCTTGCCCAATTTGCTCTGCGAGAAGGCCTTGAATTTGGCCATGGAGAAGGGAGAAGAGAAGGAAGAGGCACCACCAGAGGCACCCCCTGCGGCCTGTCTGTCCGTTGCATTTCTGAGAAGAAGCGGCCTAGAGCAACGAGTGATCAGTGGAAGATGAGATAAGGGAGTTCTAGTCTTAGCAAGTCGCAGCATGCTAAGCGCAATGAGTGTGGCTGTGTACTTGTGAAGGTGAAGATCTAATAAAGATCGCTGTGTGTGTGAATCTGGAGGGGGGGTGGTGGCTGTTCGAGTATTTTCCTGTTAAAGATCTTCCCCCCCCC
>CDFI01106254.1:15544-25842 GCA_000826405.1 Acanthamoeba divionensis | reverse complement strand
CAAAAGTTGTGTGTGTGAAGATAAAAGGTCGATTGGCGATTGGACAGCGGAGATGGCCCACACAGTTGCACACACGGACACACTCTACTCAGCACACCGTTCGTTGCCAACCGGACGTACCCCACCACCGCCATACCACCCACAGAAAGAGAGACTTTGCAAGAAGAAGGCCCCTCAATTTTAGTGGTTTGGTTGTTTGGCCAGGAAAAGGACACCCGCTTTGTGAAACTGAGTGTGGGTGTGTACCCCCAGCGATCGTTGGTACGGCTCCCCTCCCCTCATCATCCCATCCATCATGTGGGTTGGTTTTCCAGTATTGAACTCCCCCTGGCCTCTGCATTTGTGTTTTCTTTAACACAAAAGTTGTGTTCTATCCCTCCTCATTTCTTTCTATTTCAAGAATACTCTCTTGCTTGTGGAGGAGATAACAGAAGAGTTGATGCTGGCCACGGCATCAGTCAGCAACAGAGACAGGGAAATGGAGTACCCCACTTCTTTGAGGTGCTCAACGACGATTCACTCCTGGACATTCTTTCTCCTGAGAAGGATTTCATATTTATTTATTCTGTTCTTTCTTCTGGGAGGAGCCCATCTTGTTTCTATGGTAAGTTCTGTCTTGGTATTTCATTTGGACTTCAAGATCAATTGATTGACGTAATTAACCACGCCCACCAGAGATGGAACCACCAAGACTTGGAAGTGAGCAAGGATAGTGAGATGATGCATATGTCTCTTCTTGAATTCAAGCACGCTCTGCCTGTATTGCGCTAGTGTGCATCTCCTCCTTTCCCTTCCCTCTTTCCTCTTTACCGAGATTTCTAGGTGTCATAATACTAATGCTGCATTTGATGATCAGCTCACAGATCTATCCATGGGAGAGGCCTCCAGCACTGTTTGACTTGGCGTGTCTCTTGCTCTTGGGCTTCTCACGAGCTAAGGTAAAAAACCGACCTTACTCAGAGTCTCATCACACCACTTATTACCTTCCTGAAAACAGAGAAGCAAGATTTTCAGATCTGCTGCAGAGATGGGGGAGAGCAGTGGCAGTGCGCTAGATGGGATGCTGGCGGCCCTGAAAGCAGCGCCCGTCTCTCTCATTGTAGTTGGAGGCCTGGCAACTGCGCTTACTGGCAACATTCCGCTTGCCTCGGGCCACTCTTGGCCCAGAAGTGCTTATCTTCCAGAAGATATCTCAGCGATACGTGAGAGAGAAGAAAGATTAGAAATGGACGGGCAAGTCGGACAGATCGAATATGTTGGCTACAACTTGGATTCCCCCACTGCGGTGTCTCTGCCCGAGGGAAACGCCTACGAAGACGAGGGCTACCTTGGAGCTATGGCTGCAACTCGCGATTATGAGGTTGATGACTTCTATCCACCTAACATAGAAGAGCTTGAGCAGAAGCTTCTCCACGAGGTAAAAAAATGGTGACTACATTGTATATTACCTAGTGCCAATTTTTCTCACTTTTTGAGCGGGGTTCTGCACACAGGTTCAAGGTGCGGAAGCCAGAGTCTTGCGCGCTTGTGTACCCACAGCTACTGTGGTGGCTTCTGGAGATACGACCGGCAACAACTTGAGGTTCCTTCTCCTCTAACCCTCTTCCTTCTCATCGTCCACACTGATCGGAGCGTCAATATTGACAGGTGGGCAGTTACTGAAGTGTGTCCAAACGGAGACGTAATAATAGATACCGCTTCAGCTGGCACTACCATTACTCTCACTGCCAGTGGGACCTCTGGCATCCTCGATATTGTCAGGAACATGACCATTTCTACCTCCCCTGCTGGTACAATGGTTACGGTAGCAGCTTCAGGGCAGAACTTACCCACACTGTTCATAGCCCAGTCCAACACTCGTGCCACTATAAAGAACCTCATACTCACCAGCAACACAAATCAAGCCGCTGTCGCCTTCACCCTGGTGAATGGATTCAAGCCCGTTCTGCAGGTTACAGATTGTATCGTTCAACATAACAAGCGGGCATTTATCAACAACGGGCAGGGCACGCTCAAGATAAACAACACTATCATAAGGCGAAACACCGGTATCAATCAAGGTGCTGGAATCTACACCAAGAGCAACATGGAGCTTGCAAACTGCACCTTCACTGAGAACCAAACAACAGCAGATGGCCCTGCCATCTACTTCGAGGGGTCCAATGCTGGTGCTTACGCCAACATCTATAACTCCTATTTCGCCTATAACAATAATACAGCCACCAGTGGTGGTGCTATCTATGTCAGAAACGGCACTATGCTCATCAGTGGATGTACTTTTGAGCGTAATGTTGCCTTTAACCAGGGAGGAGCCATATGGATTCAGAATACAGGGTACGTCAAGCTCGTGGACACTCATATCAAGAACTGTTCCACTCAGACGTCCTGGGGTGGAGGTAATTGGCATTACTTAAAGTCTTCCTGTTTTCCATAAAACCACCTTCATTGACGTATGTTGAAGTTCTCTCTCTTCCTCTCCGTAGCCATCTATGTGAAAGGAACTCTGGAGACGGATGGAGGCCTAATCGAAGGCTGTAAGGGTGTTGGTAGAGCTGGCGCTCTCTTGGTGGACACCAACGCCGTTGTAAACCTTGGAGACACTACCTTCGCCTTCAACACCGTCCCGGGAACCAATACCAGAGGAGCAGGTACAAGATAGTCCCCCTTACCCCTTTCCCAGAAACAACTGTCTGATTTTTGTTTTCTACCAACAGCAATCTATAACAATCTTGGCATTCTGACTATGACGGGCACCACGGTGGAGTACAACGGATATGGAAACTCCACCCAGCAAGGGGGTGGCCTCTATCTATTTACTAACGTGACTACCACGTTCACCGATACCACTTTCCGAGGTAATTTTGCAACTGGCACTGGAGGGGGAATCTGGCTGGCCACCGACACTGTGCTCAACTTGATCAACTGCACTATTGACGGTAACATTGCCTATGTCGGCAATGGAGGAGGCATCTATACCAACGGAGCAGCCACTCTGAACGTCACAAATGGCTTGTACAAGAATAACATGATCTTTGGGCCCTATCCAAGTACTCAGGGCGCTGCCCTTTACCTTTTTAGTGGCACCTTGGATGTAAATGGGGCCACATTTGAACAAAACATTGCTGCATCCAGCTTTGGAGGTGGCATTCGTGTCTCTACAGGTAATACTTACAAATGACTTTTTTGTTTTGTCCTACTCACTATTCTCTTCCATCACTGTATGGCACATCCCACCATGTTTGCAGGTAATGTGACAATCAGAAATAGTTATTTTTACAGGAACTTCGGCCACTATGGAGGATGCATCGCCAAGTCCAACGGAATCCTCACCATCACCAATTCCACATTTGACGGGGTATCATTAGATCTTCCCACCCATCTTAAGAGTAGAAGAAAGGCATTGAGATGTATGTATTAGATTGATAATCAACAAAGCAACTCAAGAGATTGTGTGTGTTGTGTAAATGCAGTGTATGTCAGACTACAACGGCGCGGCCATTCAGACAATGAACGGTCAAACAACAATCACAGACGTGACCATAATGAATAGCTTCGCTATGTATAATATCAGCCAGGGAGGAGCTGTGTTTGTTAACAATGGGCAAGTCGATGTATTGAGGAACTACTGGGTGAATAATACCTCTGGATTTACTGGAGGCCTCCACGTCTTGTTTTCAGCAACTGTCACCATCACAGATAGTGTGATAGTGGGCAACAAAGCCCACAATTTCAGCGGCGGTGCTCTCAACTTTGCGGCAAGCGGGACTTACAATATCACCAACACAAAGTTTACTAATTGTGAATGTGGAACACGCGGAGGCGCCATCCACGTGTCATCAGGCCATGTGACTCTTACCAACATTACTATTGAAAACTGTGAGGCCAAGGGCACTGATGGAGGTGGAGCTGTCATGTTAACTCAGGGTTCTCCGCAAGTGGATGTGATCAGCAGCACTTTCAAACACAACAAAGCACTAAGGGGAGGCTCCTTCACAATTTTTGGAGGAATCCTTAACATCCATAACTCCAGTATAGAACATAGCACCTCCACGGTGGGGGGCGGTTGTCTGTGGACCGGTGCAGGGTCTGTTAGCATTAGCGATGACACGACCTTTAAGTACTGCTCCAGCGTTGTTGGAGGAGACATCTACCTCTTCAGTGGCAACATATCCGTCGACAGCACTTCCACAATATCGGATGGCTACGCCAGCACCTCGGGAGGATGTATCTATACTGCAGGTGGCCACCTTAACTTAGATCACAACGACATACGAAACTGTACTTCTGGAGGGAGCGGAGGAGGCATCTATGTCTTCGGTGGAACGTTAGAGATGGATGGTGGCTCTGTTAGTAAGAGCAGCGCTCTCTCAGGTGACGGAGGATGCGTCAAGTCTCACTCTGGTGTGTTGCTCCAACATCCCATAGTAATGGGTTGTAATTATCTCGTGCCTTAAGTTAACCAATCCTGTCATGTGTAGGTAGTCTTCTGTTAGAAGGAGTTACTCTTGAGGACTGCTTCTCTGTGGCTGAAGGGGCATGCATCTCCGTGTTGGGAGGTGATGCGACACTGACGGATAGCCCAGTGCTGTATAACTGTACGACCAACCTAGATGGAGGCTGTGTGGGCGTCGGAGGAGGTACTCTTACTGTAGATGGGGCAGAAATTTCATCATGTAGTGCCGCCAACGGAGGCGGCTGTATTGAGATCAAAGATGGCTTGACCACCATTACTACCTCCAATATGCACAACTGCACTACCTCTGCAGGTGATGGAGGCGGGATTGAGGTTAGTGGAGGCACCTTCGTCCTCACCAAGTCATCAGTCTACGATAATATTGCTTCTGCGGATGGTGGAGGAATCAAGTCCAGTGGCTTCATCACTATAGAACAGTCCTCATTCTACAGGAACCAAGCCTACCGGTACTCGGGCATGCATAGCAATGGAAACGGCACCATAATTAACGTAACGTTCAGCAAAAACGTTAATTCCAAGACTGATGACCCTGTAATCTTAGCTGGATCTCAGGATAACGATACAATGTTAGTCCACTGCACCATCACCAAGAATATAGGTAGGATACCCCTCCCACAGAATCTCATTTGCACGGGTAACGATACCGCAATAGACATTGTGCCCACCAAACATGTCTCCCTTTTCTGGCAGGTGATCCAATCGTTAAGGTGGATGAGCCTCAGAACAACAACACACTCATCCTGTGGAACTCTATTGTGGCTGGAAACACCTATCTCACTGCTGACATTGGAACCACAGGTATGAGAAGGAACAAGAGTGCTGATTACTCTAAAGAGATGATGGGAATTAGAGTGACCTTACTTTGGTGCTTGGGCTGCAGGCTTTCTTGGGTCTGGCAACTTCATAGGATATGGACTGGGCTTAACCGATGGAGTTAATGATAACATTGTGGGCACTTCTGCTCACCCTCTGAACCCAATATTGAGAGAGCTCAAGGACTATGGCGGTGTCTATGCGACGCTGTCACACAAGCCGCTGATCCCACTCAGCCCTGTAATTGACCAAGGAGTACTCAATTATCCCATCCCCACACCCACTGAGGATCAGCTCGGTATGCTACAAGCTATCTCCCCTCCCCTGGCTGATTTGGCTAGTAGAAAGGCTCAAGCACAACAGCCCACAGTCTCCAAAGGCTTATGTCTAACCAAACACCTCTCACACACAAGGCTTTATACGTAAGTATGGCAGTGCTCCAGACTGTGGATCGGTAGAGGCCATCCCCACCTGCAGCCTTAACATCTTCTATGACGGCTATGACCCCACTCAGGTTCATCATATCATCATGACACTTGTATGAAATGCTTAGTACTGGCCTCATACTGATATCAATATACCTCTCTGCGCAGATGGTCATTGATACAGGCTATGGGCTTGTCTTAAACATGAACCCAACAGCCGATCAGTTGAGAGACAAAATTATTGGAGTTTCAGACAACTTCACCGTCTCTTGGAACATAGGTTCTGGTCTCCAGCAGATGCTCACTGGCGCATGGTGTTTAACTGATCGGTCTGCTCACTGGACCCTCTGCTCATGATCAGCCTCCCTCTCTCAGCTGTTTCGGGCCAGCAGTGTGAGGATTCCCTTCACTCTTTCAGTCAAATATTTGTTCATTGCCTCCCCCACCCAACTGTCCATTCAATCTTCCTATTATGGTCACATCAAAATGGTGTGTGCATAACATTAATCAACAGTATTACGACCAAGTATGTGGAGAAAGTGAAGGTCCCTTCATTTTCCTGCTGACATATCGCGAACGCCCATAAAAGACACATACACAAGTGGACTTATTGTCATATGAGGATGAAGGGACCAGGGTTTCTGATGATGAAGAACTGTTGTGGTGTTATTCTATTAATAAGTTGTTTTTTGTTTTATCATGTTGATGTAAAGTCTATCACTCTTGAAGTCGTTCCAACTTTGTTTCCTTATCTGTAGAAGACTGTCCAAATATATCATTTCCAGCCTACAAAGGGACATATATGTTCTGTCCCCAAGTGATTGCCTTGTTTTTACACACACATACTTTAAAAAAAAACAACGAAGCGGTGAGGAATTAAATGAAAATATTTGTTTCTCAACAAAAGGAAGGGACCAATCTATTGTCTAGGCCGATTGACCAAGGAGCATGCTCAGTTTTGGTCTTCTGTTCTCTTAAGTAAAACTTGGTAGCCAAAAGAAAGAGAAGAAACAACACAGGCCCTGGTGAAATCTACATCCCTAACCACTACTGGATCATTCAGGAAGAATCCTCCTCTTACTTCAACTATGAAGAAAGGAGGAGGAGATTCCGTATCAGTGTGTAACAACTTTGTTCCTCAAGTTTGGAGAACCTTCTTATGTAAGAATTGCTTCCATCCGAAGAGCGATCACCACTCTCCTAGACCCTCTCATCTTCCATCATCACTGGGCCCCACCTACAGCAAGACTCTTGAGCTTGAAAACAGCGAGAAAGAAAAGGAGAAAGAAAGAGAAAAGAATGAAAATGGAGACATGGAGAGAAACATCAGTATCAACATCAACGTTAACTTGAAGAGGGGGGAGAATGAGCTCTTTCAAGAAGGAGAGGATAAGAAGCTCAAGGAGAAAGAGAAGAGACTTGAAGAGATGATGAAGGAGTTGGAAGCTGCAAAAAGGAAGTATAACGAACAGCAGAGAGTAATCGAACAGGAATGGGAGGCTAGAGAAAGAAAGGTTGGGGATGCTGAGAGGTCAGCCGAAGAAAAGCACAAGCAAATCTATTTAAGAGAAACAAGCCTGGAGGATAGGGAAAGGCAACTCCAGAAGAGAATGAAGGGAATCGAGGAAATGGAGAGGATCGCAGAGGACAGGAAAAGAGAGAATTATGAAAGAGCACATCACTTAGAGGAGAGAGAGAGGCAGTGGGACCAGAGATGCAGAGATCTTAGAGAAGAGTTGCACGCCCTAAGTAAAGAGCAGTTCCAGGAAACAGAGAGAAGTTGCAGGCATCGAGAGGAAGATCTGATGGCTCAATTGGAGCTCTTGAGGATTGAGCATAACAGGATAACAGCACAGGAGCAAGTCTGGCGAATGCGTGTGGAGGAAAGTAAGTATCTTCCCCAACTCCTTCAGAATGAGAACTGACTTGGTCACACCTTGCAAAAGGTGACAGGAAGTTGACAGAACTAGTGGACAGGGAAGAGGAATGGAGAAAGCAGAAAGCTGAGTGGGTGGAAAGGGAAGCCAAGAGACAAGAGAAGTGGAAAAAGAGGGGAGATGAATGGAGGGACATACTACAGAAGATTGAGAGTGGCTGGAAGGAGAGAGAAGAGGAGTGGAGGAAAAGAGAGAAGGAATTCACTGAGAGAGAAAGAGAACAAAAAAACAGAGAGAAGGAGATGGAAAGATGGGTAGAAATGTATAAAAAGGAGAAGACTTCAAGAGAAGAGAGGAATGGTGTAGCAGCAGGAGTTAAGAATCCCAATAATCACTCAGTGACCAAGTACAACACTGGAGATAGAGGCCGTTTGTTTCATTGCCCAGTGGAAGACGAGAATCAAGAAGAGGAAGAGGAAGAGGAATCAGGGACTGATGACACCAAAGGCCATGCTTCCACTTTTCCTCCTTCCCAAAGCAGCAGTAATTGCTTCTCAGATGTCCCTCTTTCAAGGCAAACCCTCAATATGTCTCTATCCTCCTCCTTCATTTCTACTTCTAGGCACAATAGGTAATATTCTTCTTGTTCACAGCAAAGCTAGGTAGAGAATCACTAACATACATTTAAACAATGCAGTTCCTATTCAGATTCACCTGAAGAAGATTTCATGGGTGAGGAGACATTAACAAAGGCCCTTTCTTCTCCCCTGTCAAGCTCTCCAAGGGAGGAGATGATCAACGAACCAAGCCCTGCAGATAATCATGTGAAGAAAGACCAAACAAAGACGAAGAACAACAAAGAGAAAAGTGGCAAGAAAGAGAACAAGAGCAAGAACAACAAGGCTACCAAAAAGTCCAAAGAAATTCACCTCTCCAAGCTTTGGAAAGGGAAATCCAGGAAGAGAGCTATCTCTTTTGAAGACAGGCAAACAAGAACTGTCAGCAGTGGAGGGACTGGAGGGACTGTCATTGCTGGAATCACTCACTCACTTTCCTCGCCTATCATGTTAAACTCTGCCCCTCTTGTGATACCCAATAGCATTATCAGAGAAAGTGATAACATCAAGAAGAGTGTTAGCAACATGGAAGAAGAGTGGGATAAAAATATAGTGACCAAAAACAAAGAAAAGGACAAAGGGCCAGCCAACAAAAACATTATAGAGAGACACCACAGCAACCAAAATTATATGGAACAAGGAGAGTTCATCTTGGCAGACAGTGTGGCGATCTTGGAAGAATTGACAGAAGAGGCCAGGAATTCCCAATACTTAGACAGCACCTCTGTTCCTTCCTTGTTTCCTTCACCATCTTCCTCTCCTCCTGCCTCTACCTCTCCTTCTTCAGTCAACGATGGAAGAAGAAAGATTAAGGATAAGAGCAAGAAAAATGAAGGAATAAGAAGGAGACCATCAGAAGATAAGATTAAAAGGCAGAGCCTGGTTGACTGATTTTCATTCTGCATTTAAAGTCAGGAGTACGCAAGTATCTTTGTACAAAGGACCTTTCCAACTACTTTTTGGTGGTTACTGTAAATAAATTGCATTCAGGAAGGAACTGGGAGCTTCATTTGGGGAGGAATTGAGGAATTGGGGGGGGGTAGGCACAGAGATCTGTGTGCAATTCAATTTGTCCAAAATGGAAGAGCAAATGGCAACTGATCTAACAACAATAACACCACCACTCACTGCCACAGACAGCCCATTCTTTGAAGGTCCTATCTCACAGGCCATTGAGAAGGCCAGGAACGAAAAGAGGCTATTTGTTGTGTCTCTGCAAGGTCGGCCTATTCCCCTCAGGTCTATATATTAATTAATGTGTTTCACATATTCGTGCACTTGTGTAGGCGAGGATGAAGCATCAAAGGCACTTGATGAAGTGACGTGGGCAAACGAAGAAGTGGGTAATGAACTCAAGGCAACAGTGGCGCTGAAGCTTTTGTGGAACTCAAGCGATGGAGCTAACTTTCTGTCAATTTGTAAGCGTTCACGCAATGCCCCCCCCTCAAACTGCAAATCTTTGAGGAGATGTTATTGACCGCCCAGGCATCACATCTCCACAGATCCAGCGTTCCAGTTGCCTACTGTATACTTGATTTCTCCTTTTAACGGCCAACCGTTGGGCATTCTGGTGAGTGGAAGCTGTTCTTTCTCTGAAACTTTTCGATAAGAGTCATCATCATTTATTGATCTCTTTCATATTGCTTAGGTGGGACAGCAGCAAGCTTCAAACGAGTACCTCTTCTACTCTCTTCTTCCTCTTTTTTCTTCTCTCTTACATTTGCTTCTCACACAATGTAGCTTCCTCCCAAAGTTAAAAGAATGCACCGAAGCGCTAGCTGCTCAGATAAACAGCATCAGTGCTACTGCAGCCCAGGCTCTTACAGGAGATGTAGCAGCGGACATAACAACAACAACAACAACAACAAGGTTTGCATTGCAGCCACAGATTACACAAGTACAGTACTTGATCATAATAGTATATTGTATTGTCTTGTGTTGTTATTCATACCTTGAAGTGAGAGGGAAGAGGAACAAATCCTTTCTCCACCCGATGCTACTGCCAGATCTAACATGTCATCAATGCCCCACGCACAACAAACAGAGGAACAAAAAGCAAGGTGCTACTCTCTCTTCTCTCTCTTCTCTCTCT
>CDFI01106248.1:17483-43312 GCA_000826405.1 Acanthamoeba divionensis | reverse complement strand
ATTGTAGAAGGTGTGGTGCCAGATCTTCTCCATGTCGTCCCAGTTGGTAACGATACCGTGCTCAATGGGGTACTTGAGGGTCAGGATACCTCTCTTGGACTGAGCCTCATCACCGACGTAGGAGTCCTTCTGGCCCATGCCGACCATGACACCAGTGTGTCTGGGTCTGCCAACAATGGAGGGGAACACTGCGCGGGGGGCATCATCGCCAGCAAAGCCAGCCTTGCACATGCCAGAACCGTTGTCAATAACCAAAGCTTGAACTTCGTCGCCCATGTTTGTTTTTGTTGTTGTTGAGGTGTGAGTATTATTGAATAATGGCTTTGGTGTGTTTGTTTATTTATGTGGCCTTCTGGTTGTCTCAATGGTGGTGTTTAATTTCCCACGGAGCGCAGTATTGACCACCAGTGAAAAAGCATGGCCATACAGCGTGGATGGGTTCTCCAATAATTTGCTTTCTTGGTAATTCATTTGCAACTTGGTTTTTTATTGGCTGACACTGTTTTTCAGCACTTATCTAGACTTATCAGAAAAATGTGGAATTATCCAGAAGAGTCCAAAGATACTTCTAGATAGGTCCGGTATTGCCTGAACTGAAATTGTTGAATTTAAGAAAGGAATTTAATTGTTGTTAAACTACAAAAAAAGGCAATAAATACAAAATTTTACAACAAAGCATGAAGACTACATGATCAAAGGATCTCCACTAAGAGGAGGGACACTGGGCCAGAGGCGTAGGATTGCCCACGACAGCAAAGTAGGTGCCTTGGCCTGGTGTGGACATCAGAGGCTGGCCTGCTCCAACCCACAGGTACCTCTTGCCTGGCGCCACTTCGCGCACAAGGTCCGGGTCCCTCAGGACGGACATCTGCTCTGGCGTGAGAACAAATGAGATCGCCATCGACGAGGGAATTCCATTCTTCTCCTGTCCCTTAGGAGACAGTGTCACCCTTCTGAAGCTATGCAGTTGCCTTTGATGAAACGGATCATATCAAAATCAGGCACACAATTAAAGTATGTGAAGGGGTTGTTTGTGTTTTCGATTTTGCAAGAGAATAGTCCTCACCTGATGGGCACAGGGACGCTGGCTTGAAGATCGCTGATATAGAATTGCACCACTTCATCTGCCGTCATATTGCCCACATTAGTCACAGTAACATTCACCTGGAGTGAGTTGCACACTTGCACAGCCGTTCCATTTATCTTGAGGTCACTGTATTCAAACTAATTGATTGGGACACATATTCGGATGTTATGAAGTGTTTTGATGACATATGAGCAAAAGTACTTTAAATTAGTGGGGATGAAACGTACTTTGGAGTATGAGAGGCCATAGCCGAATGGGTACAGCACGGGACGATCAAAGTAGCGGTAGGTACGGCCGACCATAGTGTAATTCGTAATGGCTGGGATGTCATCTGCTGTTCTGTACCTAAGATCATTTACAAATGGATTCAATAACAGTATGCGCCTCTATGCATGGGAGCAAGAGTGGTGTACCATGTCGTAGGCAAGCGTCCTGCAGGGCTGTAATCTCCAAACAAGACTTGTGCGAGGGCTTGACCTGCTGCTTGGCCTGCATACCAAGTCTACGCATGAAATCAAGTTGTATTGTTTAGGGATTTGCATAATGAAAATAATAAAACAACACACGCACACGCACACACACACAGAGAGAGAGAGAGAGAAGCACCTCCAGAATGGCTGGGACGTTTTGTTGAATCTGATTGATTGCAAGAGGACCTCCATTGACCAGTACTACCACCGTTGGAACTTTGGAGTGGTAGACATCCATCACCAACTGGTTTTGTAAACCTTGTTTAAAGATCTCATTAGATCAAATATCCAAATCATCAACAGGAGATTTTTCGCCTTTTCAACCGATTGATCACAGCTGGGGCAAAATACCAGGTAGATTCAAATCCGCTCGGTCATTTCCTTCGCCCTCAATGGCAGTTCCCCAGCCGTAGCCAGTGAGTCCAATAACTACGACTGCTACGTCACACTTCTGGAGTATGGGACTTACTGAGGTGACATTTTGGCAGTAGACGTCGTTACAACCTTGGGCATAGTAGACTTGCTTTCCTGTTTGGATTAAGAAAAGTACTTTTACCACAAATCCTTAAATTTCTAGAGACACTACAATCATCATCATACCGAAAGGTTCCAGATAGTCCGTAATTCCCTGTAGTGGCGTTATGATGAAAGCTGGGGTAGGGGAGTAGTCTCCCAGGAGACTCGTAGTACTGTTGGCATTCGGGCCGATAACACAAATTGAGTCAAAGGTTTTTGGATTCAACGGTAATAAGTTGTCCTCATTTTTTAATAGCACAATGGATTCCTTTGCTACTTGCAGTGCCAATGATCTTATTGTTTTAAAGAAGTATGTCAGTTTATCAGAAGAGAAGAGGGAAGGGCGAGATTAAAAAATTACACTTACTGATGTGCTGGTGTGTTGATGGCAGAGTCATTCAAGCGATCATAAGGATTGTATCCTGGAGGGTCCAATAGACCCAACTTGATACGCGCAGTAAGAAGGCGCATCAGAGAAACGTCGATGTCCTGTTCTTTGATTTTTCCTTTGATAATAAATTGGTGAGCAATGGGACATCATAGCCACGACAAGTATTAGACCTACCTGCTGCTACAGCGGTGACCAGCGCTGCAAACGCTTGTCCATTGCTATCAGCACATTCCAAGTCTGCGCCTGCTTTAAGGGCAGCAACAGCTGCGTCCTCTACCGATGAAACATATTTGTGTTCGCTGTAAATGAACCTGATAGCACCACAATCGCCTACAACATAACCTTCAAAAATGGAATACTGGTATTAGATATTATTTACTACGAGCAGTGGTGATACCAATATGCTTGATGTACCGGTGAAGTTCCATTGATTTCGAAGAATTTCAGTCAACAGCTCATAGTTCGCGCACGAAGGGATACCATTTATCTGCAATTTTGATCACAAAGTAAACCTCTGTGAACTGGAATGTATAGAGCAAAGCGAACATCACACAATACTTACTTCATTGTACGAACACATCACACTGCCAGCTCCTGCTTTAATGCACGAGTGAAAGGCGGGTTGGAACGTTTCTATCCAATCTCTTTTGCTTACTTGGGCATCAAAGCTAAATCGTTCTTGATTAGCCCAAGTGCCTTCAGGACCGCCATGCACATCAAAGTGCTTACAGCCAGCTGCAAAAAGCACAAAAGCATGGCGTGTTGTATTGTGACGTTAGTCCCAAACATATTTCTTGAAGGATAAATAGTGTTCATCTATTGTAGATTTCGACACAATTTGTTAGGTACCTAACACCTCTGGATGCTGCTTGTCGCTTCCATCTTGCAAACCTACAGGATGAAAAGAAATGTAAGTTTTGACCATTGTGGAATTTAACCAACTTGTTTTAGACCTGTTACATAGGCAAATGCCATCTCAGAGGACAGATAGGGGCACTCTCCATAGGTTTCTTGCCCTCTTCCCCACCTTGGGTTTACACAAGCAAAATTTAGGGTCTTTGTGGCGTCGAGTACATTGATTGCTCTCTGCATCATACCTTGGGTCCCTGTATATATTTACAACTGGGCTCCAACAACTGATACCTGAGGCTGCCGGCATTCCTTGTTTCTCTAACTGCATAGGTTTAGCTCAGCGTCAATTTCTGCACAACCTAATTCTTGTGATTTGTGAAGGCACATGCAGAGCAGGGAACATTCACCTCATTGTGCCTTGCGTGCACTTCCGTTGATGTTGCCCTGGCAACAAGTCTCACAGATTCTGTATTCCATGGAAGTTAACAAGTATGTGAAATGAAGCCTCTTCTTCCAACACACACACACACAGAGAGAGAGAGAACAGAGAGAGAGATACCTGGGTTAAATGTAGCTGCCAATCCAATGGCCTAGTGTTATGTTAGCTAAATTGACACATTATAGTGTATGAGAATACAGAGATAAGCATCGGCAAACCTGAACAAATGCAGTTGTGGGTCCTCCCGGTGCATTCACTGTAAGGGGCATTGGAGAGGCAGTCTTTAGATCAATATGTGAAGATTTGCTTGAGAGAAAACTTACCGTATCCCCTTAAGCATTCGGTTCCCCAAAGGTATGCTGACACATTCAACCTATCAATGGCAGGTGCTGTGAACTCCATCTGAACAGTGAATGCAATATATTAGATTATGCACTGAAGTAGAAGCTGATTAGCAGACTGGTTGCACGAACAGAAGGGGTGAGGGTAAAAAGAAAGCACTTACTTGAGCCACTTTCTCTTGAAGTGTGAGTCGGTTGAGCAAGTCCTGTGCGCGCTCCTTAACTAAGACGAGTTTGTTGTACTAATCTTGAGAATATTGTAGGGCAGGTTTGGAAGATGTGCAAGTGGTACTTCTTACCAGGAAGAGTTGGATTAAGAAAGGGGTATGGGTATTTTTGTGCTGCAGCCAGAGCCAACAAGAGGCAGGGCAATAGAGCTACCAGAGCCCTTCGATTCATTAGAAGAAAGAGCGAGTGGTCAGAGCAAGAAAATAGTTTGATGAATGCTGAGTGTGGCCTCTGTTTGTGCCAACAACAAATAGCGTTAGTGATGACAGACCCACAACCTGTGCTGAGACAAGCAAGAAGAGGGGTGACATGTATTGAAGCCCATTGGTCGTCCAAGTCATTTATAGCTTCATTTATTTATTTGCCCTTAACATGCTAACATGTTTGGCATCCAGCATGCTTTAAATAACATTGAAAATTTAAGCCAAATTTAAGCCTTTAAAGGCTTCTTTGTTTGCATGTTTGTAATTTCACTTTTGGCAACTGTTGTGTTCTGCACCCCACCCTCTCTAGTTCTTACTTCGCCCAATAGGGAGGTTGTGAAGTTGTAAAAAGGAGGGTAAGCAGTTGTGAAGTGCCTTTTGTTGATGAAGGGTGAAGTAGTGATCACTACATCACATTAATTCCGGGAAACAGGTTTTTCCCCTCAGGCAAATACAGGGCCAAGAAGATTGTTTGTTTGTTTGTTGTATTTTTATTCACTTACACACTGCCTGAATGATGAATAGCACAGAGCAATTCCCCCCACTCAAGAATGACCTCATCATCCGTGCGGCGCTGAGGCAACCCACCGAGAGGGTGCCCGTTTGGGTGATGCGCCAAGCCGGGCGATACTTGCCCGAGTATAATGAAGCCAAAGGAGGGGCAGATTTCTTCGCTGTGTGCCGTTCAAAGGAACTGTCTGCCAAGATAACCTTGCAACCAATTGAAAGATTTGCTCTCGATGCTGCCATCATTTTCACCGACATTTTGGTTGTGCCCCAGGCCCTTGGCCTCGAAGTGCAAATGCTTGAGAAACAGGGGCCCCATTTCCCTTCTCCCCTTCAAACGCCAGATGATTTAAAGCGTTTAAAAGATCCAAGTGAGGCTGTTGGTGATCTTAATTACGTATTTGAAGCCATCACACTGACCAGGCATCAACTTGCTGGCAGAGTGCCTTTGATTGGATTTAGTGGTGCCCCCTGGACGTTGATGGCGTACATGATAGAGGGTGGAGGCAGTAAAACCTTCCACAAAGCTAAGAGTTGGTTGTTCAAGTACCCTGAAGCATCCCATGCACTCTTGCAGAGACTCACTGATTTGATCATTCCTTACCTTGAAGGACAAGTCAAAGCTGGTACTCAAGTCACTCCTCTCCTTCCCCCCTTCGCTTTAACATGTTTTTAAGTGATGATTTACAGGCGAAACCAACTTTCGAAACCAACTTGTTCTACATTGCACATTTTCAATCTCTTAATCGCTTGGTAATTCATTGCTCATCATGTAAATATAATTCAGGGGCCCAGCTACTGCAAGTATTTGATTCATGGGCCAACGAGCTCGGCCCAGAGACTTTCAATACGTTCTCGAAGCCCTACCTAGCGCAGATCGCTGAAGCTCTGAAGGCCAAATTACCACAAGTGCCCTTAATCGTGTTCGCCAAGGGGGCCAACTACGCCATCGAGCAATTAGCCTCAGAGACAAAGTACGACGTCGTTGGACTCGACTGGACCATCAGCCCCTCAACTGCTCGCGGACTTGTCGCTGGCGAGAAGGCCCTGCAGGGCAACCTTGATCCTACCGTGCTGTATGCCTCCAAGGAAGTGATCAGAGATGAGGTGAGAAAGATGCTCCAGTCCTTTGGCTCCACACAAGGCCTCATTGCCAATCTGGGACACGGCTTGCATCCGACCCACAACCCTGACCATGTGGGCGCCTTTGTTGATGCAGTGCATGAGATCTCTGAGGAAATCAACAAGTCCCATCATTAAGGCCTTTGCTTTGGTGGTCAAGTCCCCTTCATCCTGCCTATTTATTCAAGACTCCCTCATTTTGCTGTTGTTACAGTTTTTGCTCTACACTTGTAAGATCAAAAGTCTTTCTTCTTTACAAAAAAAAAGGAAAACACCACAACTGAGCTCTTGTGCAAGGGAAGAAGAATGAAGGGAGAGAGAGAGAGAGAGAGAAATAACAAATATTTATTATGTTATTTCAAAGTGTTACTTGTATCTCATAGATGCCACTGAGAGAGAGCGTGTTTTTTAAATGACCTGCAGTCTGTTGTGCGTGGAGAGGAACTTGAGCTTCTGAATGTAGTTGAGGCTCGTGCAAAGACCAAGCTGGGAGCAGGCAGTCTCGGGGCTTTCGGTCTTCAAAATGTAGTTGATCAGCTGAGGAACATACTGGTCGACGAAGGTCATGCAATATCCCTTGTAAGGGTCAGGAGCAACACTGCAGACCTAAAGAAGAACAAAGACAGAAAGTTGTGAGTGAGAGAGATATACAGGATGAAGCATGTAAGTGTGAAGAAGAGAGAGACCTGTTCCAAGTATGCGACTATCTGGGAGACACTTGCGTTCTGAGCAATGTAACCCTCAATGTATTGGACCAAGAACTCGCAAACTAACATCAAATCAATGATTATTTGTTTCACAATATAGCATGTTCAAGACAACATGAGACTGTTTCGTTTTAGTTTTTGAACCAACAAACACCATACAATATATAACTACGGAAGATCACATACCGGTGCAGAATTGTCCATCACCAATTTGTTTGAGTCCCTTAAATGAAGGAATGTGCTGAGGCTCAGCACTAACGACGCAGAAGAGAAGGGCCAATGCAACAAAGATCAACTTGTTCATGTTGATTAACGACAGAAGAGGAGAGCTGAAGTCTGCTGCTGCTGCTGGGGAAATAGCTTTCTGTGAGAGGAACAGACAACAGAGCCCCCGGTTACTGCTCTTTTCCGAACCGGCGTCTAAGAGCTCATTCACTGGCTGATTACACGCCCAATCAGAGAAAGGAGTAATTTATGTAGACTCGGTTCCGTGGACTTGCTCTTTTGTAACGCAAATGTACTGTTTGGGGTTTCCAAATCCAGAGCAGATGTAAAAATGTTTATATAAAATATTTATATTCTGTACTAAATCAATGTAGCATCTTTTTCTCTTAGCATTGCTGACTATATATACACTCAACAGTGTCAAAAAATCGTTGGTGGCTGGGCGTTGTGAGACTCTTCTTCAGAAGCCCAGCCACTTTATCCTTTTACTGCAAAGAGCAGGAGATGGCCCCTGTGTGTCCTTGCCATTTGCGTGATTCCACTTGAGGCAGGCTGCCAGCAGCTCCAGCGCATCTTGGGGAAGAGTACCGCTCAGAGAATTTCTCACAGCAGTCATGAAGTGGCATTCTGCTGGGCTGCGTTGGTCGTTTGCTTGCTGCTGGGCCTTGTCTCTTCTCACCCACCCCGAGAGATAACCTTGCATGGAGGTGAGAAGAGGAACGCTTGTCTCTGTTTGCTGGCTGGGTCTTCCAGCAACTGTTATACATTGGGAGACTTTCTCTATACACAAAACATACAGGCTCTGCACCACATTGATCTCTTGGGTTTTGTTTCCCTGAACCCAGTTCTCATGCTTAACTCTTCCATGGGGACTTGTGGTGACCCCTTGTTGATAAGAATAGAAAGTAAGGTAAGCATTTCATTTCTTTCACTCTTTAGTGCTATCGAGCTGCTTACCTTGGCCATGGCGCACGTCATTAGTCCAAGACCCACGGTAGACATCCCCATTGGGGTACAGAATCTCTGCAAGACCGTCTCTCTTGTCCAATGACCAACTCCCCTCATATCTGTCTCCATTTTTGAAAGTGAAGGATCCCCACCCACTCCTACACAAGTGAACAACAAAATGCTGTCAGAAAGATGCTAATTAATTTTGTAATTTCATTCTTTGATTTTGATGCACGAGAGGCGACTGTACCTTAGCCCTTCCTTCCATTCTCCTTTGTAGAAGGCTCCTGTGGTCCAGTTCATCTTGCCCCATCCATTCTTTTTATCGTCTGCCCACTCTCCTATATCATCAGAGATTATTTAGAAACGCGTTAAGTAGAATGGGCACTAATTAGCTACATTTAAGGCAGTGGATATCTCATTACCTTCGTAAGAGAGGCGGTTCTGAGAATCCTTTTGGTATGTGATGGTGCCATGGCCTTCTCGGCGTCCTTTATGCCACTGGCCCTCATAGACAACGCCAAGGCTTTTCCAGACCATCTTTCCCAGGCCTTCCATGGTGTTGTTTTTCATTTCGCCTACGTAGAGTTGACCTGAAGGCCACTTCATTACCCCTAGGCCTTCTATCTTGTCGTGCTTCCACTGGCCTTCAAAGCAACAGCCATTCTTCCAGGTTAGTCGTCCTTGACCGTGCCTGGCTCCTTTCTGCAGACCTCCTTCGTAGCTTAGCCTGCACTGTGGATCCTCTTGGGTATAGAGAAGCCTCACTTGGCCTTCATACTGAGTCAAATCAATACATTCGGCTATTTCGAACACTGGCACTTGTTCAGTATCTTTTGTCTTGGCCAGCACCTCAACTGCAAGAAAACACATTCGAAACACAAAGGGTGTTAGTCGGCAAACTGCCTTCTTGTTTTGTTTGCAAGAACTGCCAAGCGTACCAACTATTCTTTCAGCCTGATGCACACACTCAACGAGTTTCTCCTTGTCTTGTCGTTCTTCTCTTCTTATTGAGGCCATAAGCGGGGATTGATGCAGAAATGGGCTGATAAATGGTCAAATTTGTTCTTTAGGGCACTGTGTTTGCGTTTCCTGGTGTCTTTGTTTCGTTTTGAAGAGTTGTATAAAAAGCTGCAGCTGTGGAACTGGTGTGACGCTGATGAGTGATCCTTTTCTTCCAACTGTGCAGTGACTGTAGTGTGCTGGCTGCTGGGCAGGTGTGACAAAGAAAAAGCTGGAGAAGCAAAAGAAAAAGAAGAAGGCCAGCCTTTTAACCTTGTGTTTCTGGTGGTGGTGAGTGGACAGGGATAAGTGAAGTGACGCAGTGGGGATATAAACAAGGCCACTGGACATGGGAATCTGCAAGTCTGCACCTATTAGAGAAGGCATAATTACAAGGTTGTCTCAGAAAAAGGAGAGGCCTTATTATTGTGTGCTGTGCGGATTCCCAGCAAGAGAGAAGGGAAGTTCACTGCCATAACATGTCTTTTTGGTCAGATAAGTTCCATCCCATGAAAACTCTCATGTCAGGCTACCAGCCACCTGGTTCACGGGAAGACCAGTTTTTGAGCTGGTGGTGGCTTATCACGCGGTCGTGCTCGATTCTGCAGAATCGGTGGCCTCTCTTGTTGTTGTGGGACTTCAGATAGTCCCTTGCCGCAGTGGTTCTCTGCCCTAAGGGACTGTCAACTGAACCTTCCCCCAAACCAGACCTACAGCAAGGGCTGAAGGAAATCAGTGGACCACCACTGGTACCACAACGATCATATGCGGCCGAATATATATCAGAGAACCTTTGGTGCAGGTTGTGAGTATCTTTTTGAAAAAGAGTCCTGTTTGTTGTAAAATTGTTTGAAAGCAAGTATATCTGGTTGTGCTGGGAAACTTACCTGGGAAGACAGGAACTTGTGATAAAAGAGGTAATCTCTTCCCAGCGATCTACTGTGTCACGTAACATATGACATATTAGTATGCTATGAAGAGTCCTGGTCAAAGAAAGGTCTCAGCAACCTCCTGGGGATTGATGAGAGAGAGTTCATTCCAATGCAATTAATAGGCCTCCTTCCCTCGAGGCTAGAAAACGTACCAAGGAACCAAGGCTGCCCCAACCCCCCCCCCGCCCACCCAAACAACTGTTTTCCTACACTTGCCTTTTACTGATAAGAAAAGCAAAGAGCCATGAACCCTCAGACTAACACCAAGGTATTGTTATCCTTTTTCATTATTGTTGTTGTCCATCCCGAGCATCCTTTTCCTTTGATCTCTTTTTGCAATGCTCAAACCAACATTGTTGTTGCTAATGGGTTGATCTGTGGATTATGCAGATATTGCTTGTAAAGAGGCCACAGGGGCAGGTGGAGGAATCATGCTTCAAAATCGAGGCTGAGCCAGTCCCACAGCCTGCCGAAGGACAGGTAACCCCCCCCCCAAATATGTCGTACGTGTTGGTTAGAAGCATTCTGAGTTATTGCTCGTGTGAAACATAGTTTGTTGTGAAAAATATGTACCTGTCTCTGGACCCAGCCATGCGCGGATGGATGAACGATGCCAGGTGGGTTCCTTGTCAAGGCTACCCCAACCCTGCAGTGTCTATCTGGATAGTGTTATTTGTGTCCACTTTCCTAAATGTGGGTAACCACACATGGTTCCAAATTCTGCTGCACATAGATCCTACATTGAGCCGGTCAAGCTGGGAGATGTTATGCGCGGAGGGACAGTAGGCCAGGTGATGCATCATTAGTCACATATGATGCCACTGCACTGTCCAATACATATATTTTGTTCACCAACTTTCTCTGCTTTCGCTCTTCCTGCACCAACAGGTCATCTCTTCAAGGAATCCTAAATTTGCAGTTGGCGACCTTGTTACAGGTAGAGGCAGACCCCCCTGGTTATCCGTTTTTTCCTCAAACTGAGAGTGTATTTGATGGCAGGTATGGGCGGATGGCAAGAATATACGCTTGCAACCGGCAAAGGTTGGACAATCATTAACCCTGAAGTTCCTTCCTCTCTATTTCTTGGGGTACGCCTCATTCTCACTTTCTTGCCTTTCACCTGCGGTTATGCCTTGTTCACTTAATTGTATAAAGCTGTAAACAATGGTAACCAGTCAATGGAAAATACACAGGTCTTGGGAGGCACTGGCCTCACTGCCTACTTTGGGCTCCTGCGCGTGGGAGCCCCCAAGCCCGGAGAGACCGTTCTTGTTTCAGGGGCTGCTGGAGGTATATTCATATGAAAAGAGTCGGGATTTATCAGATGAATTCAACTAACAACGCCTTTTCAAATGTTACCTTGCCTATGGTTTCATGTGATTATGCACATAAAGCTGTGGGCTCTGTTGTTGGACAAATTGCTAAAATTATGGGCTGCAAAGTTGGTAAGTTGACATCTGCCATCTATGTCTTGTTGATTGTTGGACTATTGTTTGATTTGCCTGATTCAATTTTTGATTTTTACACATTGCATCCCAGTGGGAATTGCAGGATCGGATAAAAAGTGTGAATGGCTAGTCAAGGACCTTGGCTTTGATGCGGCTATCAATTACTCTAAAAAAACTACAGACCAACTTTATCTTGATATCAAACAGGCTTGCCCTAAAGGTATTATGTTGTCTCCTCAAACCCGTAGATATCTCCGTTGTGCCTACTGTGCTCCTTCACTCATGATGTTTTTATGAGGTTAAATGCTGTTTTTCTCATCACTTAACAGGTGTCGACGTGTATTTTGATAACGTCGGTGGTGACATACTCAACACAGTCCTGAGACGAATTAACCGAGGTAAATTGCTTGGTTTGTTAAAGAATGAGTTCGTTTTCGATAATGTTATTTCCGTATTTAGGAGCAAGAATCGTGATCTGTGGAGCGATCTCTCAGTACAATTCCTCTCAAGTGACTGGCCCTTCAAACTACCTCGCTTTGCTGGTCAACAGGTATATATAGCTTTTAGCATGTGCTTGATTTGTGTGTTGCTTTATCTCTTTGTTCAACATTTGCCAAGTCTAGGTTCTTACATTTATGCAATGCAATATAGGGCTCGTATGGAAGGCTTTGTTATATTTGATTATGCCAAGGACTTTTCTGCAGGTAGACCCTCCCTGTTGTTTCTCAGATCAAAATTCTCGTCTGTACTGATAATGTCTTTTTGACAAACAGCAATTCAAGAGATTTTCGGGTGGGTACAAGAAGGAAAACTGAAATACAACGAAGACGTTGTGGAAGGTCTCACCAACGCACCCAAAGCCCTGAACTTACTTTTCAGCGGTATGTCTATCTCCTTTTCTTATGAGTTTGATTTAGTGAAAATAATCCTGGGGTTTGATTGGAAACAATAGGAGCTAATACAGGCAAACTGCTGGTCAAGCTCGCTGATCAACCTATAGGCAAAAAGGCCCGCTTGTAACGCACTTTAGATATCCCTCCTCTCATAAATAAACTTCATTTATTCTTAGCCAGCTTATCTGATCGACATTGATCGGCGAAGGCAAAGAAAGACCTTAGTCCCAAGTGATGTTGCGGGGTAGAGCGTTCACTCCGATTGCTTGTAGGGCGATTATAAGAGAGCGCTCAAAGGCTTGAACTGGTATTGTAAATGGTGCATACTTCACCCTGTGAGTGCAGCGATCATGGTCAAAACCCAGAGCTGGCTTTTCCATACATTGCTTTGCCTCCTTCTGCTCTTCCTCTTGGCCATGTTCCAGCAGATCCAGCAGCTGTTCTGGTGGTTCTATTGCGTGCACACTCAGGTACATATATCCAGCTGAACCCCCCATTGGGAAGCACAATTAACTCCTTATTTCCCATCTGCAAAAGTTTTTCTTTCGAGTTACCTTGGCTAGCTATGAGGCGGTACATATTGGGCCACCACTTGTATGGGAATAACTCCATGAGCACACTGCCAGTGGGCAGGAAGATAGCATTGGTAAGCCCTGCACCGTGTGCTCCCACAAATATGCCTGCTCCTGCAACCTCATTTATCTTCATTGAGTCAGAATCACTAATGCATACTCAATAACAGTACAGAGAAATGAGCCAACCTGGTCTTTAAAGGGGGAATTCCAGTTAAAGGCATTTCCCACAACACATTCCACTCCGTCATAGATGTATTTTTTGCACACTTCGACGAGCTCTGATCAATGATTTAAAAACATTTAGAAGGTAGTTTGCTTAATTGTAGAAGGAAGAGCAGAATGGATGCCTTGGAAATTGGTTACGTCTCTTCCAGACTTTTTAAACAGTACGCGAGCAGGAGGCTTAGAAAGGAAGTAGCTGGAGAACAGGTGGCCTATGCCGATCTCAGTATAAGCCTTCCTTCGGAACTCCTGCGCTTCTGTGAGCGAGTTAAACAGCTGATACCTGTGTCCTGGTACGACAACCTTCTCAGAGCACACAAGGCGCCTGTCTTCCTTCAGTCCTAGAGCAATCTTCTTTTCCATTGCTCCATCTATTCCACCGTACAATCCAACGCCTCTTCTATCGTTTCTTTTTTCCTCCTCGTTAATTCTCCCGCTCTCTTGTTCCTTTGAAGGTTGGGTGATGAAAGAAATGCCACTTAACACCTTGGAATGATTTTGTGCTGCGAGCTTGATCAGCCACATGTTCCAGTCTGGTGTTTCATACAGGCCCAGGGCAAATATGTAGTCCATTGGAGGAAAGAAGTCGCAGGTGTCAAATTCGGTGCTACTTGAACGGCTAGCCTGGTGCGCAAGCTGAGCAAGCTGAGAGGTGAACTGGAGGTGCCATAATGGCAGCACGTCAACGGCCCAGTGCCAAGGATTGTAAGCGCCTGAGTTAGGTGTCTGAGGTTTTACTATATAGAGAGGTCCGTCTAGCCACACCACCTCCAGCTCCTGCACCATTTATTTCAGAAAATGTTTTGTTCATTAGCTTATTCCACTTCCCCTGCTGATTTTTTTGATACTTACATCAGATGTCACATTGATAGGCCCATGCACAGTGGCGGGCATCATCTTCGCATTTTGCACAACAACGGAGGGCATCTGGAATCCAGACGGTCAAGATGACAACCACCCCAGACAACAACAAATACCATATATTGAAAGGTATTCGCAACAGAAATTGACACACACCATCAGCCTCAATGCATGCACCGCGAATAGCACAATAGAATTGAAGATAGTTTAACCCAGTAGGCTTCCAGGGTAGATCCTATGGGCAGCAATGTGGGCTTGTACTCGTGGATGCCAATAGCGTGGGTGGATGGTCCCTGTCATATATAGTGAATGTTCCCACAAGCCGCATTAGAGTTTCACGTTTTATTTGAACAAACTCACATGGAACGCAACGAAATATAGAGGAGGGGAGGATGTCTTGCCTGGTTCCTGTGGATGTATTTCTTTGGAAGCTGAGGATTGAAGAGCGCTGATCTGATTTCTCCATCCTCCTCTCCGGTGTCACTCAACAGAACGAGCTTAACGTAATCAAGAGATAGGATGATGAGATATTTGGATTCAGAGCATTCATCTCCAGCAAAGCCAGTCAAGCTCAAGGAAGAGAGCAGAGAGAGGAAGATGCGATCAAGGTACCCTTTCGCCGTCAAAGCATGCGTGTTCGTAGTAGCAATCGTCCCTATAGTCAGCTGCCAAGCGGCAACGCACCACTGTGCCATGCAGACGTGTTAAAGCTGACGGCTGTGATGGTGGTGGACTTTCTTCTTCATCATCATCATCATTATCACCTACACCAGCATTGCTTTCATCATTTCTGCTCGTGCTATCATCATCACTCGTGTTCAGTGCAATGGCCAGTCCCAACAGCTCTGTCTCTTCCTCATCTTCAGAGATAGAGAAAGCAGGACTGGACTCCAAAATTGTTTGTTGAGACGGTTGTGGCGAGCTCTCTTGTTCTAGTTGGGGAGATGCAGAGCTCCAGGCCAAGAAGGAAGAAGAAGAAGAAGAGAAAGAGGGATAAGAATTAGAGTAGGAGAAGAGATATGGGTAGAGGATATAGAAGGAGGCCAGTGATGCTGTGACAATGCTAAAGAGCACCACAATCTTTCTTGGCCTCAGCTTGCTAGCAACGAGTGACAGAGTAAAGCCATCACTATTGCTGCTGCTGCTGCTACTACTTTCGTTTCGAGTGGTCTTCATATGACCTTAGGTCATCAAAGGATCTAAGTCCTCCCTTGAACACACATGCTGATGCTCGCGAGAGAGGATCTCTATGTACAACTTGAAGGCAAGTTCTAATGGCAATGCAAGCAAGCAGTCTTCCAAATGCACCACTGCAAGAGCATTCTGCTCAACAGGGAGCACAGTACCCGCTGGTTCGAAACCAACCAACTCCTTCATAATAGAGAATTGCATGGAAAATCAACAGTGAACCTTCACTCAAAGTATGGGTGTGGGTGATCTGAAAAAATGTGGTGGCCTAGAGCTCTTTGGATTGGAATGAAGAAAGTAATGTTCTTCTAAAGGGCTCTTCTACTTTGCATATCACCTTATTATAATCACACTTTCTTTGAATCCTCTTTTTCAAAGCCAAAAGAAGAACATCAAACGGTTAATTTTATTCAATTTCCAATTGACAAGAAAGGAGCAGGCTCCCCTTCTGGAGTAAACAGGGACAGCGGATGTATGACTCCTCCGTTCCTTACATACCTTGCCCACTCCAAAATTTCTGCACCGCGCAAGCCTTCGGGCCTCGGCTTGGACGCCTTTTCCAGCAACTGCTCAAAGCTGAGCCATGCTGCACCCTCTGACTCTGCGTCTGGCACAGACTTGGGCGGTGTGTCGTCCCACGGCCGTGCGTAAAATATCACCCTCATGCGCGCGCCCTTTCGCGTCCGCGAATGCTCCACACGAAGGATTCCTGGTGAATTGTGTGTGTGGTGTGGTGTGTAAGAGGAAGAGGGATATATGTGGTTAGCCATAAGCTGGTAAAGAGAGAGTTTGTTGTCGGTCTTGATATGGGCTCTGGCCAGATCATGAACCGTTCGAGATAGAGAACAGAAAAAGCAGAGAATAGCAGCATAACAGGGAGAAATAGGGCATGGAAAAGAGAATGGTAGATGCCTTCAAGTTTGATCTTGATGCCAGCCTCTTCCAAGGTCTCACGGTGTGCCGCAGAAGCAAAGTCGTCGTCAGGATCTACGAAGCCGCCAGGCAGCCACCAACCACGCCCTCGCGACTCATGAACTGCCAGGAAGCGCCCATCCTGGTGCTGCACAACCACCAGAGCAAAGCTCCACGTAGGACAGCCAGAACTCCTGTCCCACTTGGCTTCTTTCTTTTCTTCTTGGGTCGCCTCCACTGTGTTGCTATCTTCATTGGCAAAAATTAGAAGTATGTCCGGGTGGGTTGGCCAACTTTCTTGTAGAGTTTAAATGGTGTTGGGATGGGTAATATGTACTTGTGCTGGTCTTGGGATCGTTCATTTTCTTCTTAGCCCAAAGGGCTTTCATTCAATTTCGCGATTTGGGGGGGATTGCGAAGAAAGAGAAGGTCTGCTTTTCTGGGCACAGATGTGGGCTTTAAAGGAAAGAGGAGCCTGCTGCAACCTTTTCTTTCTTCCTTGTTGATTACTTGCTCAATGGGCCTGCTGCAAAAACACACAAACAAAAGGGGGTAGCCCCCCCCCCCGTCATTTGTTTATTTCTGTATTTGGGTGCATACCTCTCGAGGCAAGCGCTCATTTTAAGAGAACCAATATAGCTCCCAAATTGCCTCGGAACAAAGCCTTATGGTGTTTTGGGTTGGTGGTGGTGGTACCATTCCTATTTTTTTTCCCCCAACCAACCAAGGCACAGTTTGTCTGTTTTGATGGAAGACCATGGTCAGGTTGCAGAAACATATGCATATGTTTAGGCCATTTGACCAAGTCTTTTGGGTCTTGTAAGTCTTAATTTTTTTAACACTTAATAAATGTTGCTTTATTGTGTGCACTAAAATATTCAACCAAAAGCAGTGAGGGATGGGAATAATGTTGTAATGATGCAATAAATGTTGCTTGTTGTATTATTTAGAAATATTTGTAAAGAAATTGTTATTTGATTTTATTTTATTAACTAGACTTGTTTTTAAAATATTATTTAAAAAACAAGCATTACCACACAATTCTAAAAACTGTTTGGTTAGTTATATAAACTCAAGAGATATTGTATTATCTGGATGTTTGCAAACAAAAAAAGCAACTAAGTATGAGTTTGAAAGGATCTATAAAAATGTTAAATGTTTACATTTTATAGATGGTGAGGTTGGTTGCCAATGGTTGGCCCAGATTGAAGGAATGACTGAGATTGATGTTCTTCACTTTGATGGTACTGTTGTCATCGACATTGAGGACCTCATTGAAATACAGCATGCAGTGGTAACCATTCGCATTGCCTGCCCACGCCTGGCCCACAGAAGCATTGTTCAGATGGAGTTCAGCATAACCATTATTAACAGAACTCACACCTGTGTGCCATTTGTCAATTTGTTAACAAAGATTACATGAAGAAGAAGAAGAAGAAGTGAAGAAGTGAAGAGAGAAGAAGGCAAACCTGGCACGCGCACAAAGAGCATGTAAGTGCCCTTCTTCAATATAGTGAGGGTATTGTTGTTGAGGGTGAAGTAGCGTTGGTAGTTTGTACTGCCCTCTAAGACATTCCATGTCCAGAACTGGCCAGCTTGAGCACCACTGCCCAGAGAGTTGCAGCGCAGGAATGCTGATTCTACAGCACCATTGTTTTCCTTCTCGTCCTCCTCTTCTCCTTCCACAAAGACATCTTCAAAAATGTCACTAACATTTCGGGGCTGTAGAGGCAACAGCGTGAGGGAGGTGGCAAGAGGCTGGCCCATGTTGAAGGAATGGCTGAGGTTGATGTTCTTCACCTGGATCGTACTGTTGTCCCTCAGTTGCAGTACTTCATTGAAGTAGAGCATCCTGTGGTATCCATTTGCATCGCCTCCCCATGCCTGAGCGATCGCTTGTCCATTGACATGAAGCTCTGCATATCCAGTATTGGTGGAACTGACACCTGGAATGCGCACTAAGAGAATGAACACTCCTCCCTTGCTCACTGTGATGGCATCTGCAGACTGCAGTTTGTAATTACTGCTACTCCCGTTGGCCATTCGCCAGTTCCAGAAGCCACCTGAACCACCACAGCCAGAAGAACTGCACTGAAGAACACTATCACTGTTGTCACTATCCGTTGACAGTAGCTGTGTTGAGAACAGGAGGTCAGCTTATGTACAATTAACGTGTTAAGCATGAAACGAAAAAGAAGGGCCACACTTACGTCATAGAGCATGCGTGTGGCTTTGGTCTTGAGCAATGACAGACTGTAGAAGTCGGCATCAATGATGAGTTTCTTCAATAGTATGGGATCGGTAATGCGACTGAGCTGCCCGTAGCGGCAGAACTCGAGGACATACGTGAACACATCCGGGTCACGGTCAAGAAAGATGGGGCCCTCGGCCCTTTTGTACTCCTTGCTGGCCAGCCCCTGAAAGAAAACCATACCTATATACAACTTGAGACACATCCTTGGGGGGGGGGCTGGGGCACTTGGTACCTCTGGCTTTGTCCATCAACATGTGCTCAGAAATCTTGAAGAGGGTTCCTCCAACATCCAGAACGATGTGGTCCTCCCCACAGACCAAGGCTTTCTCCAGAAGAGCTTCCCTCTTCTTCAGGTCCTGCTCCAACTTTTCAAGCTGTTCTTTCTTTTCTTTGTTCTTGGTCTCCATCATCAGCACCAGTTTCTGCGCCATATCTGCTAGTTCATTCTCCATCTGGCTCTAGAGCAACTTTTGTTTGACTATTACAAAGGTTGTTCGCTTGTTGGCTTCCTTCGTTCACTTTGTACTCAACACGTATGAGGAAATTTGAAGTATGAGCCGGAGTTGGATTTTTAAAAGAAATTTATAGAAAAATAAATTAAATAAAATTATATGTTTTGCTGTGACAAGAAGAAGTGGGATTCTTGGTTAAATAAATTGATGTATTTGTGAAGATAGGGGATAGGGATAGATAGAGATCCTCCATTGAGCCATGAAAGACCCCCCAAACCCCAACTGCTGCTGCTATATCTTGACAGCAATCTCTCATTTTTCTTTTCTTGGTTGTTGGGAAATGTTGTGCTGACCACATGTGGCCAGGCTTAAAGGTTCTGTTGTATGCACATGCTTGGCTGCTCTTCTTCTCTAACCTCATAGTCATTCTTCTCCTCCTCTTGCTCTTGCTCTTCTTTACTTTCTTCCTCATCACTACTTGTGGCCTTTATCGAGTCTTTGTTGCTTTTTTTGGCCTCCTGCAGTCTTTCAATCTTTTTGTTCCTTCTTGTCTGCCTCTTCTCTTTATTAGCCTTTTGCTTGAGAACCTGTCTTTCTCTCTTGCTCAACTTTTCTATACCTTCGTCTTCCAATTCATCCTTAGTCTTCTTTCCCTCTCCCTTGGGCTTCTTCTTTTCTGCTCTAGTCTTCTTTTTATCAATCTGTTTGCCAGCTGCTTCCACACCAACATATGTTGTGAGTGAGTTAGGCAACAGATATATATCATTTCTGGTTACGAAATCAAGGTACCTTTTGTTTCTGATGGAGGAGGGGGAGGAGGCTCTTGGATATCAAACCCCTGCTGTTTACTCTTAATCTTCTGAAGCACTTTTCGTTTTGCGTGGAAGTCCCCAATGGCATGCTTATTGTGACTAAAGTGCTGTGTGTGAACAGTTCAAACGACTCAGTCATAGAATAAATATATTATAAAGAACAGAGGAATGCAAATGATGGATCAAATGCACTCTCTGTGGAGGAGGAAAAGATATGTACCATGTCCAATACAACTGTCTTCATTGCAGACTGCTCCTCCATTTCTTCACCACTGGTCTTGACGAGGAAGTGTTCCAGAAGGTCGTCACGTGCAAATGATAGGTCCAACAAAGAGAAGGTGCCTGGATGCTTCTGTAGATACTCATTTAGTTCATCCCTTGCAGATTGTAACAGGGTCTCTTTAGTGTCTCTGCCTGAATGACCCAACATATGTTAGATGAGTACTTGCAATTCATTGTTGTTGTGAGAACGTGTTTCTTTACCAATGTGGGTTGAGCGGGACAGGGCGACAAGTGTTTGTTGAAATCTTTCAATTAACCTACTGCGTCTGCTCTGATAATCACTCAAGAACTCTACCATCCATTAAGAATTATTGTAAGGAATGGATATGATGTTATCTTGTTGTAAGTAAGTGGTATATTAACTGAATTACTGGGAATGAATTACCTTGACACAACTTTTCAAGTTGTGTGACTTGTTGTGGGGACAGGGGCTGCAATGATAAAAGTGGACTGGCATATCCCTTAGGCAGTTCTGTGATGAGCTGCTTCAGGCGCTCCTCCACAAGTGATAACACCCCCACAGCTGTGTCTGGAATCTCGAAGCAGCCAAGAGTTTCACATATCGTTTTGATGGCCTCCTGTTTCAGACCATGCATAAAAATCAAACGGTTGCTTACTTATTTGTTGTGTGAGAGGGGACAGAGGAGAAGAGAGAGAGAGAGAGGAAAATGAAGTTTTATCTTACTGCATGGGTGTTCAAAGTGTTAGTTCCTTTCTTATGTTCTGGATGCAGTGCCTTTCGCTCAAGAGGGTGAATTTGCTTGTTAGATGGTTTGAACAGATGGAAACGCCAACTCATAGCCTCGCTCAGCAGGTAAACTGAAATAGGATAGAAGAGTTATTGTTAGTGTTTTCAATATGTGCACCATTGTGGTGGGCACTTGACTTACCTAAGAGGTCAGCCTTTTGTTGGAATGTGTGCAAAGGCTTAGGTCCTTTCAAATCTAGATAGTCAATAAATGGTTCTTCATCTGCACCTTCAAAGAGGAAGAAGTCAACACAAGGCCTCTCAGATTTAGGAAGCTTTTCTGTTTTTTTTAAAACTCTTTTTGGGGGCCTCACCTTGCATTTGCTTGATGATGGAGGCTAGAAATTCCTCTTCACTGAACTTTTGAAGATCGTATGGCAGTTCCACTCTTGATATCTCAGCACACAACCTTCTGAATCTTTCATCTTGGTAGCCTTCTATTTGCAGTACCTCAATCAACGACGCCTCATCTATCAAGCTGAGTGGACAAAGAATTTTGGAGATGAGGCTAAGGATTGATGGGATCAGTTGGTTGGTGGAATACCTGTCAAGATCCAGCAATGACAATAATCTGAGAAGCTCGTCCTTGTATGCAGCAACATGCGCTTCAAGCACCAGCGCCATCTTTGTTTGTAAAACATCAAGAAAGAAATACCCACTGCTTGCGTTTCTTTGTGCATTGCGGGTTGTTGTCCAATTCTCTTATTATGTTGTGAGAATTTTACATGAAAATACATATATCATTACATTGCAAAATAGGAATTTGACAAGTGTAAACCAATAAAAAATGTAGCAGCCTGCCATGATTTGGATAGGACTTGGCTAAAGAGTTCTTCTTTGGGCCTTTACTTCAAGATGTACATGATTTTCTTCTTTTGTCTGAGCCTGTTTTAACACTTTGCCTAGCCATTAAAGAAATTATATACTTTATATATTATATATATGTAAACAGTATATTGTGTACTGTGTAGTTGTAAACATAATAATGATTTATTAAACTATAAATAAACAATATTTAAAGCTAAAACTGATTGAATGGACACACAAACACTCTGTTTTATTAAAGACATACACTCTGTTGATGAGATACAGAGATGCTGAGACTAGATCCAAAGTTACTGGACCAATGGTTGGTTTTCCTGCTCTTTTAACATTGTGGCCAACCAGAAATCAATCATCTAACACTCTCACTCAATGAGGATCTAGGTGCCATTGTGATCCTAGAGTGAAAGAACTTGAACTGGTCTCTAAAAATAGGTTTAGTAAGCATGTCTGTTACTATGACATCTGTAAAGTAATATACTAATTTAACTTGTTTAGTTTTTACTTTCTCTCTAATAAAATGATATTATATGTTGATGTGTTTTGTTTTAGAGTGATGGACTGGGTTTTTGAAGAGCATGATACAACTTTAGTTATTTTTATATAAGACAGTTGGTCCTGTTTGCTTATAACCCAAGTCCTTTAGTAACTGCCTTAATAGAGATGGCTTACTTTCTCAAAGTACTAAGATTACCTTAAAGGACTAAGACTAGAAACACTAAGGAAACTAGGAGGAAGGGGACACAAAATAGGCCACCTAACTAACTAAAACAAGGAACAAGAGATACAACAGTGTAAAACTCATTGTAGGGATTCAGATGATATGTGTTTTATTAATAGATGACAAGGTGGGAGAGAGAACAAGATTAAATAAAAAAGAGAGTTTACTAAGAGTCTAAGGACTGAGAAAACTAGGAGTGTCTTAGAGCAGACTGACTAGGATGACTTAAGCTTGGTCTGGAGCTTGGTCTGGAGCTAGATCTTGAGCTAGGTCTAGAGCTTGATAACAGATAGAGAATCAGAGAATAAGAAAGAGGTAGGTAAAGGAGTATAAGGTCTTTAAGAGAGCTAGGCTCAAATTAAAGTAGTAAGATAAAATTGAAAATGATTATTAGGATGGAATTCTTAACATGCCTCAACCACAAGGCTTTCTTGATGGCCTGAGTAGTGTTCATATACTCTGCCTCAGTGAAAAAGAGTGTAATAGTGGTCTGTTTCTTGTTATTTTAAGAAATGGGTCCACCACATAGCTAGAATATATAGCTAGTTATAGATTTCCTACTGTCTTTGTCTCCTTCTCAGTCAGCATTATAGTAACCTTTTAAGGTTACAGAGTCACTTGTCTTGTCACTGTAGATAATAGCATAGTTTCTAATGTCTTTTAGATAGTGAAAAATCTTCTTCATTACCTTCTAATGAGATTGTACAAGTTCTATGAGAAACCTACTTACAGTGCTAATAGCCACTATAATGTTAAAGTGCATACCAATTATGACATATATGATGCTTCTAATAGCATTTCTATATGGCATGGTTGTCATCTTTACAGTGTGAGTAAGGCTAGTGCTCTTGATCAGCACTTCTCTTACTGCTTGTAAAGTGTCACATGGCTTGGCACTGTCTATGTTAAAGTAATAGAGTACATCAAAGATGTACTTCTCTTGGTTCAAGTAGGTTGTTCTGTTCCTCTTATCTCTTGTTATCTCAAGTCCTAATATGTACTTAGCTGGCCCAAGATCCTTTATGTTGAAGTGGTTGGTCAGTTCCTGTTTTACTTTTTTCAAAGTTATAACACTTATGTAGGCTATCAGCAGATCATCAATGTAAAGAATGATGATTGCTTTATCTCTTTCTTCATTTTTCATATAGATGCAAACATCTGCTTGACTTTACATAAAGCCATTCTCTTTAAAGAACTTGTTAATCACTGAGTTTTACACTCTGAGTGCTTGTTTAAGTTCATATAGACTTCTTTTCAACTTATACACTAACTCAAGGTGTTTAGGATCCATGTATCTAACAGGTTGATCAATGTAGATGTCTTCTTTGATGTTATCATTTAGAAATGCTATATCTACATTCATCTGGTGTAACTTTAAATCCTCTAATGTTATAATCACAACTACAGTGCAGATTAAGCTGTACTTGGCCACAGGTGAAAAAGTATTATTATAGTTAATACTAAAGCATTGTGCATACTTTTTGATGATTAGTCTAGCTTTAAAATACTTTATAGAGCCATCTGCCTTATATTTGACCTTGAAGATCCACCTGCATTTAATTGTCTTGTAGTTAGAAGGCTTTTTAACAAGCCTTTAGGTGCAGTTCTTCATGAAGGATGCAAATTCAACATCTATAGCCTTCTGTCATTCTTTAGCTTAGCTGTTTTATAGCACTTTATCTACTGTTTGTAGTTCTACAATTTTCTCATAGTGGGCAACACTTCTATGTAAGGTTTTCATTACTAGTAAATTTTACACCATCAACTAACTTAAGGAGAGCTCTAAGCCCATCAATTCTAATGTGTCCCAGTTGTTAGTGTCATATATCTACTCTAGTCTCTTCTGATTTGGCAAGATTTGCTTTTGTAGAAGTGACTGGCTTACATTTTAAGTAATACAAGCTGTCATTTCATCTTACTTCTGTAACTGTTCTGGCTTTAGAGTCTATGAGCATGCACTCTTTAATGTTAAATATAACACTCAGGCCTGTTTCAGTTGCTTTGCTGATGGAAAATAAATTCTTAACAAGGTCAGAGATGAATAAAATGTCCTTTATACCTTAAATGACTCTTTTACCTGTTTTCATCTCAGCTATTATGTCATTAATGCTAATTGCTTTAATGACATGATCATCACCAAGAAACACCTTAGTGGAAGTGATGTCATAAAAGTTAACAAGCCACTGCTTCTTATATGTCATATGTGCTGATGTACTTAAGTCTAAGATCTATATGTCTTACTTAATAATAACAGACAATCTTGTAATAAAAAGACATTATTATTAACTGACATTTGCCTAAGCCTTATGATGCCTTAATCTACACTGTCTTTGCAAATGTCTTGGCTTTTTACACCAGTGGCACTTAAGAGAGTCTTTGGCATGCTCTTGCTCTCTTTTACTATTAGACTCATGTTGATTTAAACTTGAGGTCCTTGAAGGTGTTGCTAGATATGGTCCATGTTTAAAGTGATTATTATACTTACAATCAGTTATAAAAGCTCCTTCAGCAGTTTCATTATCTTTCATATGCTTTTTTTTCTTATATAAGATATAACTCTTGACAAATTCCAAGTTGAGCTTGTCAATTTTAACTTTTAAAGCTATAATTAAGAGTGCATAGCTCTTAAGTAGGCTTCTAATGAGAGTAATTATAAGCTCTTTATTATTGATGTTGTCTCCAATTGCTCTCAGCTTTTTAAAAACTGTGATGACTCTTATAATATGTCATTTTACATTTTCTCTTTTCTTTATATGTAGGTTGTATAGTTTGTAATGTAGAAATATGTGATTTACTATGTTGTTAATCTCATATTGTTTGGTAAGTTTGTTCTAAGCTTCCTTTACAGTCTTAGCATTCTTTACATGGTACAACTGGCTATTGCTGACACATATGATGATCTATATGAGGGCCTTACAATCTTTGATGTTGTAAGTGCTTATAGCCTCATCACTAACATTGTCAGCCAGTGTCACTATGCCATCTATAAATCCTCAGAGGTCTTTATCTATAAGCAGCCTCTTCATCTTGACCTTTCACTGATGAAAGTCTTTACCATTAAACTTTTTAATGAGCCTAACATATTCTGACACTGTAGTAAACATGTTGGAGCATATAGGGTCAATAACTTAAAGAAATTATATACTTTATATATTATATATATGTAAACAATATATTATATACTATGTAGTTGTAAACACAATTAACAATGATTTATTAAACTGTAAATAAACAATATTTAAAGCTAAAACTAATTAAAGGGACACACAAACACTCTATTTTATTAAAGATACACACTCTATTGATGAGACGTAGAGACACTAAGACTAGATCCAAAGTTGCTGGACCAATGGTTGGTTTTCCCACTCTTTTAATAGAGTTGCGGGAAATTCGAAAGAATGGCAAGAATAGGGGGGCGCCGGGAAATAATCGGTATTCTCCAGTGTGGTCCATTCTGTGGTCCATCTGTATGACGCCCAAAAATATGTCTACAGTTGGAAAAAGGAAAGGGCTTTCCAATGGCCAACAAGGAGTTAAAAGGGTGTCCGCACAAGGATGACCACACCCTTACAGATCCTTGTTCCTTGTGCGGACATGGGACAGGTGTTCGAAATTCCGATTAGATCTACCAGAAAACTGATCATACCAGTAATATTTCAGTACGGAGTT
>CDFI01106248.1:0-17433 GCA_000826405.1 Acanthamoeba divionensis | reverse complement strand
AATATTTCAGTACGGAGTTAGTATATGATTTTTTATTGTATAAGATCAGACACGAAATTTCGTTTACCTGTCCAATTCTTATTGTCCAAAAGAGGTGTCCGCACAAGGAGTTTAGACCACCAATGGATTGGCAGTTGTCTACACAAGGACGACAGGTATGGCCATTGAAAAGGACATGTTCTTGTGCGGACACCCTTTCACTGCTTGAGACACCCTGGCCAGTGTCCTTTCGGAGTTCACCTAACTTAAAAAAACTGGCTTGGGGTTTTTTGGCCCACCTTTTGAATTTCCCGCAACTCTATTATTGCAGCCAACTAGAAATCAATCATCTAACAGCCATCTTCTTCTTCAGCTTGTTGAGTTGAGCTATTACTTGACCTTTGTTATTCTCCTTCACTAAATTAATGTGGCCATACATGTTCCATGGGTGTGTAATCAACTGCAAGAGTTAGGTAAATGAAGAATACATATGATAAATGTTGTTGTGTTAATGAAACAAAAAGAAATTGTGGTTATTTATCTTTTCTGGATCTTTCGTCACTGTTCCTTATTTTTCAGGAATGGTTCAGATGTACACAGACTTTTGTGCGCTTCTCTGTCGAGGCATTTGGTACAGAACTGTGCAAAGCCGGCCAGCTGCCGCCGACAAGCAGACCAAAAACAATAAATATATTTAATCACGACGCTGAGGGGGTGGCCACCCCGACAAGCATTTGAACAAGGAGATTGCCTGGCTTGCCCCCAAGTGTTAGTGGTGGGATGGACGAATCCAGCAACAACTCGAAAAAGAGGAAAATTCAGAATGCCTGCTTTTTATGTCAGGTATGTGGGGGGCATCACCTTCTTGCAGATGATCCACGCTGGTCAAGGCTAATGTTTTGTGCCCACAGAAAGACAATGACGCGTTATCCTGTGACGGAAACCGCCCTTGCGCGCGCTGCCTTCGCTTGGGTGTTCCACACATGTGTATCGGTATTGATCTTGGCGCCAACGGTCGCGTAAGTATCTTCCTCCTTTGGTGTGGCCTTTCAAAAGTGAATGCTGCCTATCTCCTGTGTTTACCCCCCCCCCATTTGAATTGAATTTCTATGTGCAGTTTCCTGTAGGCTCTTATCAGACATCCCCATCACATTACGAGCAACCTCCGCGAAATCACAACCATCCTCCTCCAGAGCCACGCCCCCAATATGAACCGCTGTTTGATCCCTTCGCTAACAGAACACCGACCAAGCCAGCCACGCCCATTGTTTCAACGCCTTCTTCTCCCTCACATGATCCCACTCCTCCACAAACTCCTGAAAAAGAAAGGTGAGTGCTTTTTATAAACAACCCAAGTCTGCTCGTTACTTTACTTACTCTTCGCTGAACAATATCATTTCAGAGATAACGGTATAGCATCAAAGCACACCTTAGAAGCAGCAGTAGCAGAGCTGAGCGAAGATCCCCCATCCCTTCCAGAGGTAGAAATTAAACTCTATTTTAGGGATAGACAAACGAACAAGTCTTAATTTCACATTTATTAAAACCGTGCTCCAGGCCCCGCGCAAGCAGAATAACATCAACATATACTTCATGAAAGAGTTGAACAAATTGAAAAGTGACCAAAAGCGGTTGGACGACGAAGTGTTGCATCTAAAGCTGGAAAACAGTAATCTAACAGCGCGACTGAAGACAAGTCAATGGCAGGTCATGCGACTGATGGAATATTTTACAACAGTGGCAGACCAAGCACAAAAGCAGACTGTTCAGGTGCAAAATCGGTAATATACATAATCTATTTTATCCCATTTTGCTCTTTTAACAAGTTTAGTTATCCAAAACAAAAACTAAATTATTTTCTTTGTATGTGCGTTTTTATTCATGTCAACATTAAGTCCCTTACGCGCGCTTGCATCTTCACAAATCCATCCAGCAAGTGTTGGAAGCTCTACCACTGCCAACAACGTAGGGCAAATTGGAACCACGCCACCAAGGACAGAACAGCCGATGGTTGTTTATGACCTGACAAAAAACACAGCGACAGTCTTAACTGCCAATACAACCTTTTGCCAAATGATAGGCTATGAACTTGTATGTATACACAACCATCATATCCGAACTGTTTTGTTTTCTTGCATTCTATTTCATCTATTTCTCATGATCTCTGTTTTTCAATATCCTGTGAAGAGCGAAGTGATTGGCATGCCATGGACCGAGTTTATTCCCTCTGAGGCAACAAGGCACACAATGAATACAATTCTTGCTCAGAAGAACTTTTCGTCAGTTATTCAGCTGGAACAGGTATACAAACACAGGACAGGTGGCCTCTTCGCCACCAGAGATACACACACCATTCTATTTGGAAACGACGGAGCGCCTATTTCCGATTTTGTAACTCTACATCTACCAGATTCATCTTCAAGCAGCAGCCATTTACGCTCCCTCACAGCAGCCACGAAGCTACTAGACTGGAAGAGAACCAACAGAGCTCCTTCAGAAGCTTTTTCTTCGGTCACACCTCCAAGCACTCCACAGGCGCCCGCCTCTGCATACGATGAGTTTACTGGATTCGATCAACACTACTCTCCTTCGTCTCCTTCTAGCCTCTATCCCGCTCAGCGAACGAACAAACCGCCTAACTACAACAACAACCCCACCACCACATCTCCACCTGTACATCTCGAAAATCCCTCACAGACACCTTTCCGGCTGCCCAATTCGAGAGCCAGAGAGAGCACACCACCCGCTGGCTCCTTCAACACTGTGCCTAATCATGATGGATCTTCTGGAGAGCATAAAGCTACATCTGTGGCCGTCAGCGAAGAGGAACCATCGAAGACGCCAAGCCTACAGTTCCACGAAATCATGGACACAGAGCCTTCATTCATTTTCAACGATCACCAACAACCGCAGCCAATGTACATTCAAGAGATACCGTCTTCTTCCTTGCAAGAGACACAAACGTCGCCTTTGCTCTCTACAACACAACACACCTTGCCTCTTCCAGACATCCTGCCTCTGCATCAGACAAACTTCAATCCGCTGCAGTACAGTACTTCTGACTTGGGCGTTGAGGATGCGTTGAATGGTTTGGACTTGGAATCACTTGACGATTTCTTCTCTTACCTATCACCTCCCAACACCTCCCCTGCCCAGACGTCGAGCCAACCTTGACCACCAAACAAACAAACAAACAAACAAATGAATGAAACTATTTCTTAAAACCTTCTTCTATCTGGAACAGAAGATGAAGAAGTTGAACAGAAGAATCTCTTTCCTTCTATTGTTGTTGTTTCTTCTTTTCTACACGTGAAGTAAGTAGCAAGACAAGATATGGAGGTGGTGGTTCTATAGACTGGTTAACAGTTTTTTTTTTGATGTTGTAGTGAATTGGGTGAGTTCAATCAATCAAAACAATTGTTGCGTGTAGTTGTTTGTTGGTTTGGTTTTTTTTTTGTAGTGGTAAGGTAGTCTTCAAGCAACTTGAATAGGATAGACATAGACTTCTCTCTCTCTCCCTCAATGCCAAAGAGAACCAAGAGCAAGAAAGGACAAGGTGTGAAAAAAAGGCTGTTTGCCTTCGAAAAGTGAATTTGAGACCTGGTGGTGGGTGAGGGTTAGGGTTAAGAACCAAAGCAGCCCTCCTCATCATTTCATTTGGTGTTCCAACAGCACAAATGCAGCATCAGCATCCACTCTATGTGAGCACTCGTGGTGGCGAAAAAGACCTTTCCTTTCGCCAAGTGGTACTCAAAGGTCTGGCTGATGATGGTGGTCTGTTTGTGCCTTCCAGTGTGCCAAGCGTGGATCAGGCGCAAATGCTCAGATGGCGAAATCTGTCCTACACTGATCTAGCCTTCTCCATACTTTCCCTTTTCATAAGTGAAGACGACGTACCAAGAGGCAAGCTCAAAGAGATCATCTCAAAGAGTTATCAAAAGTTCTTTGTCCCTGATGCTTTAAAAATTCACACAATCAAAACGAAGGGGAGCAGCATTGCAGCTGCAAAAGAGCTCCTCCACGTGTGTGAACTGTTCCATGGGCCCACATTCTCGTTCAAGGATTTTGCCCTACAGTTTTTGGGCAATTTGTTCGAGTACCTGCTCATGACGAATCAGACAAGAGCAGCAGATGCAGTGACAAGCAAAGGAGAAGACGCAGAGGGCGATGCGACCCACATCACTGTGCTGGGCGCTACATCAGGGGACACTGGAAGCGCTGGTACTGTTCTTCCTGCCCACACTTTAACGTTCTCTTTTTTCTGTTACCTCTTTGTCCCTTCTCGTCCTCTTTCTCTTCTCCACCAGAGTAATAAGACCAAGTCTATGGCTAACCATCATTCTCTGCAATGCCCTCTCTTCTCCTGAATCAATTGCATGCAGCCTTGGAAGGACTGAGAGGCAAGAAGAGCATCCAAGCATTTATGCTATTTCCTGAAGGAAGGGTCAGCCCTATCCAAGAGAAACAGATGACCACCATTACAGATTCTAATATCCACAACATCTCTGGTACATGCTGATATGAACTTTTCCTTTTTCTATTCCTTCATCACTTATCTCTTTTGTCTACATCAACAGTGAAAGGAACTTTTGATGATTGCCAGGGATTGGTGAAGGAAGTGTTCAACGATATACCTTTCAAACGCAAGCATCACTTGGCTGCAGTCAATTCCATCAACTGGGCACGCATATTGGTCCAAACTGTGTACTACTTTTACACTTACTTCCAAGTAAATATACCTCTCCTTTCTTCCCTTCATTGCAGTGTGATTGGAACCATTTTCGATATTCACAATGCATTAGGTTACATCACCGGCTCAGCAGAGGGCAGGTGGTAGAGTGATATTTTCAGTACCAACGGGTAATTTTGGCAATGTGCTGGCTGCCTACTACGCTAAGCTCATGGGACTTCCCATACACTACCTTATTGTTGCAACGAACCAAAATGAGTATGTGCTCTTTCTCTTTGGTTGCCTCTGAGGAAAGAAGATCAATCAATATGGAGGGATAGTTTGTATTGAATTCAGACTAATGCTTTGTTAAAACTTTTGCAAGTATCTTGTACCGGTTTTTTTCAAGTGGAAAGTATGAAAGAACAGAGGTCAAGCCAAGTCTAAGGTATAGTAGCAATAGAAACGCTCAATATGGCTAAATAGTTGCTCATAGTATCTTTTTATTGGTAGCCCATCCATGGATATACAAGGTAATGTGCATTCAATGCATCTGTATTGCTATGGTGATTTAATCCTCTTTCTTTCTCAGTATCAAGTAATTTCGAGAGATTTTTCTATCACATGAGTGGTAGCGATACACGACGCGTGACTGAGTGGATGACTACATTCAACAACACGGGACAGCTTGAATTACCCCAAGACATCGTCGATAAAGCTCGTAGCATTATTACATCCGTTTCTATTTCTGGTAAAATCCTTCTCTTGGTGTTTGTACACAGCACTAGTTGTATTTATTCACGCTGCTTACCACAGAGCAGGAAACGTTATCAACAATAAAGAGGTTCAGCGACGAACATAACTACCTTCTATGCCCTCACTCTGCAATTGGTGTATGTGCCTTGGAGACCAAACTGTACTTATTACCTGGTATCCTGCTAAGAACTTACAAAGCTTTACAAGACTTTTTTTTTATACAGAGACGAACTTGTGGCTTCTTCTACCTCGCCTTTGAGTTTGGTGTCGATGGCAACAGCAAGTCCTGCGAAGTTCCCTGAGGCTCAACAGCTAGCGTTGGGTTCTGTGGCTCCTCTTCCTTCAGAACTGGAGAAACTCTTATCACTTTCAACACGCTGCCAAACAATGTCGGTTGATGCAAAACAATTGAAAGATATAATTGACAGAGAGGGGCAAAACACAGGCGTGAATGCTCTGGCGGGCAAGTTTCGGATCAAAGTACCTGGTTCATGCGCCAACTTAGGAAGTGGCTTTGACGTGTTTGGATTAGCTGTTGGGTTGTATCTGACTGCCGTCGTTACGGTTACAGAAAGAAAGGTAAGAGATAATCAATTGCTAATTATATATTTCTTACGATGTAGAAGCAGCTCTAACATTTTTGTTTTATCAACAGGATGATGAGAATCAACTTCTAATCGAGTTTGATGGGGAAGGCAAAGGATCAGTGCCTTTAGATGAAAGAAATTTGATATGGTCAGCCGCAATGTTGGTGCTCGACAAGGAGAAGCTCAACCTTCCGCCAACCATACGAGTTCACATGTCAGTTGTGAATAACATTCCTTTAGGGAGAGGTAAGTGGATGGTGTGTGTGTGTGTGTGTGTCCTCCTTCACTCTAATTTTTGCTGTGCTAATGATGGGGAATAGGTCTGGGGAGCAGTGGGACAGCAGTTGTCGCTGGAGTTTTATTGGCCAATCGTCTCGGCAGGTTGAATTTGGATCAACAGCAAATATTGGCCTATTGCAACCAAATAGAAGGTCATCCTGATAATGCTTCGGCAAGTCTTTGTGGAGGGGTGATTGCATGCTGTTCCTATGAAAATGCCCAGACCAAAGCACAGGTACAGCTCTTCATCTCTTGCAAGAAGATTCATTTTATTTGCAGGTGCTCACTACACTGTCTCTCTCTGCTCTCTCACATTGGGGCCTATAGCATGTGATATGCACCAAAGTGCCGTATCACGAGGACATAAGGGCCGTCGTGGCCGTGCCCCCTTTTGAGGTAAACACTGAAAAGGCAAGGCAGGCTCTTCCTTCATCCTATTCACGAACAGATGTGGTAAGGCAGGGTGATTGTTGTATCATCACCATCATGGTCAAACAATAACACATCTTGCCAAGGTTCTCACTTGCTTTCTGCTTCCACCATGGTGTCGCGTAAAACCTATACATATATATATATATTAGGTATATAATTTACAGCGAGTAGGCACTCTTGCTGCGGCGTTGAAAGAGGCCGACGCTTCCACGATCAACGAGGCCATGAAGGACAAGATCCACCAGCCCTACCGGTCTCCTCTGGTGCCCGGCCTTGCTCAATGCCTCACTCTTACGCCAGACAATACCCCCGGCATGTTGGGCATCTGCCTATCTGGCTCAGGTATGAGATAAGATACATCGACCTTCGAGTGTGTTTATTAATTTTTCACTAATTTACATATTATTTATATTTATATTTATATTTATATGTTATATTTATATTTATGTGTTATATTTATGTGTTATATTTTTTATTTTTTATTTATATTTTATATTTTTATAACTGTACTTAATGGCTTCTTGTCTGCAGGTTCTACCATAGTGGCTCTGGCATTGGGCCATTTCGAGGAAGTGGGCCACCATATGCGTGCGCAGATGGGCGAGTGTCATGTGCTTGTGCTTGATGTGGACAAGCAAGGAGCCACTGTTATTGAAATGTGAGAGAAAGATGATGAACCCCCCCCCCACAAATGCAAGAGAGTCTTCAATTCTTTCTAGGAATAACAAAAAGTATTACAAAATGAATGAGTGGGCACCATGATTGCATTGACTGTAATGCATATTAGTTTGTTCATAAGTTAATCAACTTGTTCATCTTTACTTCAAGTGAAATTTACCTGCATTTATTATTATGCATCTGGATATGATTTAAATCACAAGCTAAAACAGTGTTTTTTATCCAACATATTACCATAGTTCATTAGGTGTGAAATAAAATTGTGTGCAATTATTGTCATATTAAGTAAATTTATTAAGGAGGGCACATGTGGCCTTAGTTTAAGGTTCTCTGAATGATATATCATTGGCAGATGTTTGATTCCTGATGGGTCAACAACAAAGCTGGACCAATGAAAAATCGTCTAAACAGTCGTTGAACCCTTTTTTTTTGGCCGTTACCCCTTCCCCCCCCCCACAGAAAAGCAAAATAAAAGTCTTCTTTCACTCTTCTTAGTTTGCTGCTCCTGCTGCTTCTGTATTTTAACTTCAGCCACTCCTCGCTGAAGCATTTGTTTGTTTATCTTAGGACATCGCCTTTCCTCGTACGAACATGGCCACCCCTGCACAAGGAAGCCAGTCTCCCCTCAAGGATGGAGGTCTAGTTTCTGTGCTGGAGATTAACCTCATCGTGTCCAGTTTGGCTTTTGTGGTGCTGTCCCTTCTACGCTGGAGAAAGCAGAGACTCAAATATCGCTCTTGGGGTCAAGAAAACATTTCACTGATCGATGGTGATCCCCCCTTCCCTTAGAGTTTGATCACTGTCCCTTTCTTACTCCTCTTTTTCCATTAATTCTTCCACCCCCCCCCCACAGAGCCCTACATGGCTAACTGTTCTCTCTCCTCTCTTGCAGCTGGTTCATCTGGCGGCAGCAGCAGCAACAACAACGGTCCTGAAAAGTTCATGGGCTGGGTATGGCCGCTGCTGCGTCTGAAAAGAGAGGAAATATCAGAGAAGTATGGCAATGAGGCCATGATCTATCTCCACTTCCAAAGAGTAATCATAGTGTTTTGGGCCATTTGCACTTTCTTTGGGTTGATCATTGTGCTGCCAGTCAATGTTACAGGCAGTGGAGATTTGGAAAGCTTTTTTGCAACAACTATTGGCAACGTCAAGAAGCAAGACAAGTACTGGGCACACACATTTATGTGTGTGTTCCTTTCTCTGCTGACGTATACTTTGGTCTTTTACCTGAGATCGTTTTTGTTGCACACCAAGGATATGTTTCAGAGGAGAAGCGTTCAGAGTGCAGTCAGTGCTCACTCCATCATCATAAGAAACTTTCCTGCAAACTTTGTGGATGAGGCAGTGATCAAGAATCATTTTGAATCCTTGATTGAGAGCAATGATCAGCTCAAGGCCACTGTGAGGAAGCTCAAGGTGAAGAACAGAACGAGAAGGAGAAGGAGCATGTCTAAGGAAAAGAATTCCAGGAACGAGGAAGTAATAAAATTAGAAGAAGGTGATGATGAGAAGATTGAAGGCACGTTGAAATGGGATAGAAACGAAGGAGTGTACTTCATAGATGAAAGCCATGCAGATGAACATATCTTGGATGAAGAGCAAGGATCAGGTGAACAACACCTTGTCTTTGAAGTACCTCAAGTGAATGGAAGAGATAAGGGAAAAGAAAGGGACAGTGATAGTGAGTGGGAGCGGAATGGCGAAGACAATGGCAATACAAATCGACTGACAATATTAGATCACGAGAACAACAACAACAGTCATCAAGAAAATGGCATCAGCGATCAGAAAAGCATAGCTGACACCCCACGAAATGAAAATATGGGAATCCCTCTTGAGAGCAATGGCATTTCAAATGGCATCCTTGCTGACAGTAATGACGAAGATGAGAAAGAGACGCCCGTGGTCGCTGTGCATGTGGCCTATGAGATATCCGAATTAATATCTGAAATAGAGAGCTACAATGATTCAAAACAAAAACTGGAGCACTTCAGAAACCTTAGAGACACCACAGGAAAGAGACCTCAGCTGTGGATTCCACCGAGTGCAGGTAGGTAGCTGATGCTAATGATCCATCCTTCTTAATCATACCCTGTGCAAGAGTGGCAATCTTAGTTAACACAAACAATAATCAATAATAATAGGTTTCTTTGACAAGCTCAATCATCTACTGCAATGCAAGGGGCGCGTCGATGCCATTCAAGAGATCAAAAAGATGAAAAGGGAACACAAGAGTCGGGTGCAGATGCTCAAACAAAGGGCATACGACACCCGAGCCACAGGCGTTGTCTTTGTAACTTTCCTCTGCTCTGTGGTAGCCAAGGCAAGCAAACAAGCAAACTTCATCTCCCCCCCATTTACTCTTACTCTTATCTCTTTTTTTATTTAACATCCCTTGTGTGCTTGTTTGTGGCAGGTGGTAGTTGGCATGTACAATGATTATGGCAAGCTAAATAGTCTCTTCAAGGAGCCAGACTTCACACGCTACTCTAAGATACTGCGTGATCGCCGTTGGGTTGTCAACTTGGCACCAGAGCCTGAAGACATTGTCTGGAGTGTAAGTTGTCTGTCCCTCCAAATCCTTCTCTATCTTCATGCATGTAAGAAAAAAAAAACAAACAAACAACTAACAAACCAAACAGATAAGCAACCAACAACTAACTTGGTTTCATCTCACACAATGATAAAATATCTCTTGGGCCGACATAACAGAACTTGGGTGTGGGAAAATGGGAGAAGCGCCTTCGAGTACTTTACATAAACTTTGTGCTTGTTGGATTCTTTTCTTTCTTCACTACACCTCTGTCTATCCTATCTGCCTTGCAACCCCTCAGTAAGGTATATATATATATATATATACGATCACGTACCCCTCCACTTGAGGTGGAGATGGCTCTCTCTCTCTCTCTCTGCTCTCTCTCTCTAGCTGCCAAGGCTGATGGCTAACCATCTCTCCTCTCTCTCTCTCTACCCTGCTATAGGCACCAGTATTCAAGGAAGTGATAACAGCCCTCCACGAGTGGAACAATGGAGCTTTAATCTTCGCTTACTTGCCTACCCTCCTCCTGCTGGTCGTTACGAGCATCCTGCCCCTTATAATATGGGGTAAGAACAAACCTGTGTGTGTGTAAAAGAAAGGAAAGAGGCGGCAAGATACCGAGATTGCAAACCAGAGAGATCTTGTTGGTCTTGAAGTGTTGATGTGTATATTTTCTTCTCTCTCCTTTGCTATTGCATGCACAGTGTCATCCATTTTTGAAGGCCATCACCGCACGTCGTCCACGCATAAGTACCTCGTCGTGAAGACGTTCTTGTTTCTGCTCTTGAATATCCTGATCATGCCCAGCCTTTTCCTCTCCTCTCTCGATGCCCTGATCATCAAGAGCTGGACCAACAGGTTCCACACAACTTGAAATAATCTCCAACCAATATATCAACTTGTATATATAAGTACTTACTGTCTTGTTTTTAACTTTGCAGAGAGCATTTAGTAGACCTGTTCACTGGCATGTTCCTGCCTAGTTCGGGTGCTTTCTTCATCAATTACATCACCCAGATGGCATTCCTTGGCTGCATTCTAGAGGTAAAGAGACCAGTCGCTTCATGTCCACAACATCAAACAAGAGAAAAAGTGTTAAATGTTTGTTTTCTGATGGAAAATAATACAAAAGGTCTTGCGTCTTCCAGAGAGGCTTCAGTCTCTGCTGCTCAAGTGGAAAGCAATGACTCCTTTGGAGTACAGGAAAGCAGATGAGTTTGCGTATCCACACGAATATGGCATGCAGTACGCCTACATGCTGGTTTTCTTCGCCACCGTCCTCACCTTCAGCACGCTGTCTCCTCTGATCTTGCCCTTTGGATTGCTCTATTTCATTTGCAAGCATTTCCTGGACACATACCTGCTTATCCATGTGCGTCCCAACACGTTCGAAAGCGATGGCAGCATGGTGTGGTAAGGACTCCTCTCAGCTTTCTGGTGTGGCTGGCGAGCTACAAACTTTTTTTTCTACAGTGCTTTGTTATTCACTCCTCTTGTTGCTTGGGTGGCTATAGGATTGTTCTCAAGGCTATGGTGTTTGCTGCGGTCTTGAGCCAATGCGTGATGACGATATTCCTGTCTCTGCACGGCACAGTGCTGCAAACCCTGATAGTGGGCGCTCTGCCTTTCTTCACAGTCATGACATTTGCATACACCTACCTCACACAAGTTGACGTGTTCCGGTTTGCCAAGAAGCCCACACCTGTCACACTGCCCAAAGAGGGCGACTGGCTCACCGTATTCAAGAACGCCTATGTGCATCAATCCCTTCGGGAACTGAATTAAACTGAAGCCGTATATGTACAAATGTAATGTGTGTGCAAAGAACAAGGTATGAAAGCAGAGAGAGAGCGAGAGAGACGAACGATGGGGAATACTCAGTGGTGGTAATTCTTTCCTCCACCAAGCAAAGCGTTCCTGATTCCATGGTGATGTCCAAAGGCTCGTTCCTCTCTTTCTCTGATGAGCCTATTTCTCTTGCATTTGCTCAGCAACTCCAGAAGAATGCGCCTCAGTCTCACAAGAACGATCAGCACCTCGGGATGTGAGTGAGCAAAGGAGGTGAAGTCTTGGAGAGATATCTTGCCGTCATTGTCCAAGTCAGCTTCGTTGAAGAGATTGCTGGTGATTTGATGCTGAAGCTCCTGAGGAGAGACCTCTTCAATTGAATTATCATCTATTTGGTGTTTAGAAAAGAAGTCGTCAGTGGTTAGTAAGTGATAGGGAGCCTCTCACTCACTCACGGATGTTCATTTGTTTACCTGCAACTCTGAATGTCTCAATAGGTGCGTTAGTCTTAGCCAGGAATTTATGGCAAGAGTCAGTCAGCCTGTTCATGTTGCAAACTAATATCTCTGTGGCCTCTCTGTATTCACCTGGCGTCTGAAAAAACGAAATATGAGGTTGGTGGTAGAGAATAAAATAAATATCTTCATCATACCAAGAAGCCATCTGCATCGCGATCAAACATCTTAAAGCAAACTGAAACAAATCAGCAAAATTGTGTTAATCATTCACATGTGGATGCTTTTATATGTTTTTTTTGCACGGTTACAGGTGGGAAATAGCGTACAATCAATTTTTTCGTCAAGGCTACTTTGGTCAGACAATATGTGCAATGTTGTAACCAACCTAGGAAGGAATGAAAAGTCAAAAAGAAATGGTTGGGAGAGAGAGATGTATGGTTAGCCGTAAGCCTTGGCATAGTGACCGTGGGCTCTGGGCGCTTTTGCTAGAAGTGCTTTCCAGTAGCTCATTAATATATTATGATGTGCGTGTGCATGAGAGAGCGGGAGAGCGCGCAGAGAAGTGGTGATGTTATTACTCTGAAAAGTTGATCTCTCCATCTCCATCGTGATCCAATGCCCTGCAGCGAGGTTGTTTATCAGTGCTATGCCTTTTTTGAGGGGGGGAGGGGGCAAAGGATACCTTTCTAGAAGGAAGGCCAAATCTTCGTCTATCTTTAGCTTTAACGCAAGGCTGGCACTGGTTAGTTTGTATTTAAGGCCATCTTTTGTCTGTGTCATTGCTTCAAATGTCTTTTCCATGTCTTTGAGCTCATCCTTGTTGACTTTGTGCCGCCCCACACAACAGGCTCAATTAGAAAAAAATGTAATGGTCGTGCTTAGCATGAAGAGAGGGAGGAATATAAAGTGTACATGCAGTCCTCTTTGCCAGCTTGGACGTCTCACTGCCCATTCTGTTTCTCTTTGCTTTTTTTTAAGATAATAAAAAGGTGCTTGATGGATAATTAATTTTATTTTCACACATTAGCTAAATAATAAGGACGCGACTGGTCTCGAACCCGCGGCAAGTAATCAAATCCGGATTAAGGCGGGAAAAGACGCAATTGGACGCCGAAGTGGTGCAAGTTTACTCGCACAATTTTGCGGTGATGGCAACACACTTTGCGTTGGGAATGTTTGAGGTGGTGGTGTGGCATGTCTACAAAAGTATGATTTACACCTGGCGCGGTGGTGTTTGACGTGAACGAACACAACAATAGGCAGCAGAAATAAGCAAAGAAGAAACAAGCTTTTTTTTTAAAAAAATATCAGAGTGTCCCACCCTTTCCGGTGGAAACCACTAAATAAGTGCTTACCTCACTTGCAACACCACAAGAACAAACGTGATTCCCCACATGTGGGCGAAGGAACATATGAAGCAGTTTGGCAGGCCTAATGTGTCTTTGTCATATTAAAAAAAAAAGTACCATGGCCTCATGTGAGCCCGTCTCAAGATTGGACGCAAGGTGTGGTCCCTTCTGCTCACCCAATTGTTATCCCGACCTCCAATAAATTACAGAAACCTGTTCCCTACTTTTTGGATAAAAGGGAATTCGTGAAAGTGTGAGTTCTTATAACAGGTGATGATGACAACATGTTTGTTTCTTAGGTTGTCTTTATTGTTGCGCAGCAAACCACTGGTGCGCCGGTGCAGCGAAACAAAAGGTACCATCTCTACTCGCTGATAGGCTGTGCGGGGTTACAGGCACTTTGGTGAGTTCCAGTTGGGCATACCCAAAGAGCGCATTGATTGCGCATCTCACTTTAAATTGTGTAGACATTATTAGTCTCACTGCATCGACCAATACAATGTTGGCATTGTTCCTGTTTGCTTCCGGATTCCACTCCGGTCTCAGTTCTGTAAACCCAACAGTCTCTGGGAGATTGGTCAGAGCGACTACGTCGACAATTAATTGTTATTGTAATGATGAGAACTACCAATGGACGATGTGCATTGTTACGTCTGCAAATGTTTAAATGAAGGCATCTTGTTAGTTTTTTGTTTGTTACCACGCAGTGCTTTTGCTGCTTGCTTGCAACAGCGCTTTCATAATCAGGCCCATTCCCAAACACAATACAATACATATTCATTGTTCTTGCGGTGAAGCCAACAACAACAAACACACAACAAACACCTTGCAGGCCTTGTTACGGTTATAAGTAACAAACAAACACATTACTTTGCTTTGGCACACTCAAGCGCAATGGGAATACTTGGCCACAAGCAGGCTGCTGTGGCTGGAGCCCTGTTGCTCTGCCTGGTGGGCCTATCTCTGGCGGCCTTGGAAAAAGAAATCATTGTGAAGTTCACAAGTGTTGGACTCAACGATTGTAGTGGGTATGTATTAGTCAACCACTGAACAAGACCAATATGGCCAGAGAAGCTATTGTTTGTTTTTATTTTCATTTTCTTTCCAAGATGTTCTTGAATTCCTATTCTAACGTTTTTCCTTGTGTGTGCAGTGGTGATGGGCCATTTGGAGGAGATGGTGAGTTTGTGCTCAAGTTTAAACCAGCAGGCCAGCTGGATGCTTGCTACCTGGTTACTGCAGATGACTCAGGTTCACTGACGATCGTCGAACAGTGGAAGTATCGTGTACGTTATCAATCTATCTATCTATCCATTCAGTTCATTCCTTTTTATATATCGAAAAAAAGAGATTATTATTTATTTTTGTTTATTCTTTTAGTTTTTTTTTTCTTTCCTTTTTTTTTATTCCTTTTTGTTCTTCAGAAAAGATTAATCTTCTGATCAAAATCTTGGCTGTTCACAACGTGATGATGATGTTCACAAACAGGTTCCCTATTCAGACACTGGAGCGCAGTTCTACGTCAACTATTGGGAAACTGACAAAGATCCAGCCTGCTTCTTCGATGCCTCTGATAATTGGGGCCAGGAGACCGCCTCCTGGTACGAGGACATCACGTCTAACCCAGGACAAGTGATGGATAAGTCTATACGTGTAGGAGCTCTGGGAGGAAGCTGCCAGGCAACATTCTCCTATTCTTTGTCATGGACTCCAATAGGGGTAAGGCTGTTTCAACCAATCCTTAAAAAATGTTGTGGACTGCATAACCTTATATTGCCTTGCTGACAAAAACAATTATGCTGGTGCAGGCTCCTGTGGTTAATGGTGCTAGCATTTCTGTTAATCCAACGAACCCATACTTGCAACTGTCTGTCACTGGCTTTCGTCTGAACCCAGACTCTTTCAGTGAGCCCTCAATTACCATCTCTGGGACTGAAATCGACTGCCAGACCCCCTTCACCACCCTCTCTGGTAAGCACCCCTCACCCCACCCAACAAAACATCTCTCTCTGCAACAATTGTGGAATGGGCGATGACTTTTGCTAATGTTGAACTGTCTGGCAGATACCCTCCTTGTGTGCACTCTCACACCTCTGGCTACTACAGCCACTAAAGATATAAAGCTCAATATTCAAGTTCAGGTAAAGAGCAGCATAATAGTTTTCGTTTGTTTGAAGAATGATCATAACATTTTCAATGCCTCTGGTCAATTATAGACATCTGAGGGAGTTACGCCACAGCGTGAGGTCAGTTGGCCCAAGTGTGTACACTGGCCCTGCACAAGCAGAGGCGAGTGTTGGTATGACTCGGATCTCTCACCTCCCGTCTTCGAATGTCGATGCGATGACGTGTTGTATTATGGAGATGCTTGTGAACATGGTATACTCAACGGCTTTTTACTCTCCTTAAAAATACAAATACACACAAGTCTAACAACTCTTTTCAAATGTTGTTCAGAGTACCCTGGTGGTGTGCCGATCTTGTCTGCTGTACGCCCAATGGGAGGCGATTATACCAAAGATGTTTTCGTGGCCATCGAGGGTGTGGCTGTGCCTTATGGCAGCTACTCCGCTGAATACGCTAACTGGACTTGTCAGCTTGCATTCAAGAATGAAGAACAAAGACTTAATGATATGGGGGATGGTTCGTCAACCTTTTATCTGTTCTGATCAACAATGTAAACGAAGTTGTGTGAATCTAAACACAAAAACAATCATTGCAGGTATTCAAAGCATAAGAACCGTTATTGCTGAAGTACCGATTGTAGCCTACACTGGAAGTGAAGCTCTGCCAGGACTTGCAAATCCTTTGAAGACAAAAGGTACTTGCTTCTTCCCCAAGGGTACACTCCAGAGGACAAATCCCGAGAACAGAGACGTAGTAATGCGCCTCTTATGGCACGGAAAGGCAACCAGTTATGTTGCCCAATCGCTAGATGCCAGGCCTTTCATCATTTACGGTAACACACCTTATCTTATTTTTTAAGAGCACACAATTGAGAAGTCACGGACATATGAACTGGTCCCTTACACGTTACACACTCTCACACTTAAATAGGTCCGTTTGATGCCAAAAAGTCTCAGGTTCAGATTGCCACCAACGAGCAAGATTCAGAAATGCTTGTTTTCAGAGCACAGCATCTGCGCATCATTTCCAACGATGAAGACGGTTTGCCCAGAGTTGGCGGGGGAGACCAAGATCTGTTCACACCTACCTTCTATGATGGCCCAACAGCCAACCCCTCTGTGGGTATTTCTGGGGGAAACAGCATTTCATTCCAGGATGCCAACTGTTATAGACAGTCTGCTGATAGCACTTGCGCCTACTACGAAATTGATTACTCCTTTGATTTCAGTGGTAGCTACAAATTGAATGTGTGGTCGTTCGACAACCTCACCTATGCGCTGGTTCCAATCAATAAGGGAGATTTGGCTTTTGACATCAAGGGTCTAGGAGAACTTACCGAAGCAGTTCCCCCCAAAAGACCATCAAGCATAGACTGGGCAACTGATGCCAATGATAGATCAAAGCTGAGCGATTACGACCTGGGCTTGAGTCAAACAGTGAGTGTTCTCTCCTTTTGTAGCTACAAATTGTAATCAACCTATCTTTGCAGCGGCAACCATCCAATCATCATATTTCTTCTTTTCGTGTTTTTTTCTTTCTCTTTAGGTGTCTCCAAACACAGGCGCAGCAGACAAAGCGAATCTCTTGGGACCTCTCTTCCAGAGATGGAAGGGAGGCTGGTTCTCCCAGCGTGAAACAATAAACTTGGCCTTCGAGAGTGGTCCTGCCGAATGGTCATCTGGATCTGTTCATATCATTAAAGAACAGGGTCTTGACGATGATCAATTTTGCGATTCTCACACAGATGAACTCACAGGAGGTGCGTTACAATTGTAATTTTGCAAAAAAA
>CDFI01106244.1:0-18014 GCA_000826405.1 Acanthamoeba divionensis | reverse complement strand
AGAGAGAGAGAGAGAGAGAGAGAGAGAGAGAAGGGAAGAGATCGCACATGTATTCCAAAGCTTGATAGTTTGTAGCTCAGATCTTTGGGAGTCTTGTCACTGCTATTGGTAAGAAAGAGAAAGCGCTTGTCTTCTTTATGCAGCCACGCGACGAGCTCTTTGGCCCCAGGTATCAGTTTGTTCTCATGGTAAATCACTCCATCCTGCATGCATTATAGGATGGTTACATCAGTTGATAAGATCTTCTCTCCAGCACAACAAACAGCAAATACCATATCAATAATGAAGCCCTTCTTATTCTGTATCTGATTGACTTGATTCATGATTATCTTCTCTATGATYTCCTCTGAAATGTTGGTGATCCCCTCTCTGCTTGCAACCTGCAAGTTTCAATTAGGGTAGCCCCAGAAATGCTATGATCTTGAAGGGGAACTACAGGCAAAAATACAAACCAGTTCTCCAGCTATCTTAGGTTGCTTTACATGCGTAGAAGAGAAACGAACCCTGTGCGAAGATGATTTTTGAGTAAGACGCAACAGCTTGCGGTATGAAAGCGTGTGCAATTCATGGGAATTTGGGGGGCCATGAGATTTCAACAAGCGTGCCCATTGCATGGGCGAAGACGAAACTGAATCTTTCGATCTTTCAAGAGCAAATCGCGAGAGAGGAGAGGGGCGCCTTGCAACACTTCGCATTAGCAACATGCAGCACGCTCTTGTGTAGACACGAGTTCTAAGTGTGCTGTTGGCTCGGTGTTCCATGCCACAAAGAGGGGGGCAAGCACCAAAGTCGACAGGCCAAAGCACTTCCGCCCTCTGCGCCCCCCAAACCACAAAAAATATGCATCTCCTCATCAGCGAGACTTACGAATCGGCCAGCGAATGGGTTGCCAACTATGTGAAACAGAAAATAATTGAGTTTAGCCCAACCCCCGAGCGTCCATTCGTGCTTGGCCTGCCAACAGGCAGCACCCCCCTTGGAACATACAAAGTAAGCTCTCATTTTGATTTTTAACAACACTTGGTCCGAGGGAGTGAGGGGGATCTCAATATTGCCATTTTCTACAATATATATCTTTATCTTTATAATGTGGCGTTTTCATCCAGAGATTGGTCGAATTTGTCCAAAGAGGCGAGCTTTCTTTTAAAAATGTTGTCACCTTTAACATGGACGAATATGTTGGTGAGAGTTCCTAACAACATTATTGTTCATTCCTGTGGAATTAGCGATATCTATATCTTAAAACTTCTCCCGCAGATATCGTTCCTCCTGAGTTTGAATTCACATCTTCTCTTTTTTGATGGCTCAGGTTTACCAGAGGAACACGAAGAGAGTTACCATTCATTTATGGAACGCAACTTGTTTGCTCACATTGATATCCCACGCGATCACATCCATATCCTAAACGGCAATGCTCCCAATCTGGTAAGATTCATATTCCTTCTGTTAAACCAGTGACTGTCATTCAACTCTTGTCACTATCCTCTTACCAACAAACAAACACACACCTCACCAGCAAGCTGAATGTGATGCATATGAAAAGAAGATTGTAAGCTTTGGAGGAATACACCTTTTCTTGTGTGGCATTGGAACTGATGGTAAGACACCGCCAACACAAAGCAGATGTTGGCTATATCTGCCTCTGGCCACTATGAGAACAGATCATCACATCAATGGACAACCTTTTAGGTGACAATGACAACACAACGAAATACAGGTCATATTGCGTTCAACGAGCCAGGATCATCACTTGCTTCGCGCACACGCAGTGTTGTATGTATACATATCCATACTTACCTTTCTTTCCAGTAGAACTCATTGCCTATTCGTGATCTTAACAAATCTGTTGTGTATATATCTTGTCTTGCAGTCGTTGGCGTATGAAACAATAGTATCCAACTCGCGTTTCTTTGGTGGGGATATCAACAAAGTTCCTAAACAAGCTCTTACCGTAGGCGTGGGCACTGTCATGGTACGTCGTCTCATAGCACCCTTTCAGACTGCGAATATTCGATATTTCTGAAGTACTGATCTGGTCTCAGGATGCCAAGGAAGTCATCGTAATCATAACAGGAATGAACAAGGCCCTTGCTCTCAAGAAAGTTGTGGAAGGAGGGGTAAGCCACATGTGGACAGCGTCTGCAATACAAATGCACCCGGACGCTACGATCGTGTGTGACGACGATGCCACCAATGAACTACGCGTAAAGACTGTCAAGTATTGGCAAGGCATCCAACGCGTCAAGCAACTTTAGGCCTCCTCCAGTCCTCCTCCTTGTGGCCAACATGTCTATCCCTTCCCTTTGAAAGAAAAAGAGATTTCTAAAACAATTCTGTTACAATGTAACCTTCGTTTTTGGGCGAGAGAGAGTCCGCTCAAGATTGACCTGATGAAAGAGGTTCCTCTTTTTGGGCTCAGGCAATAATAAAAAGGAAGAGGTCCACGCACACAGAAAGTAGGTTACATCAAAATGTAGTTTTAGGTTCCAAATCATGTTCTCCAGGATTTGCTCATATCGGGGCTCGCTCTCGCCGAGAACTTTGAGATTAGTCGACTGTCTTTGGAACGAGCTTGGTTGTGTAAAGGAAAGTAAGCCTCAAGGGGCGGGAAGCGGCATTTTGCAGCGCTTCCAGCCAATCAAAACACAGCGGCCTGGGTGCTTTTTCTTTTCCCAAACGTCTGCATAAATACCATTCTATTTTTCATCTCTCATCAGCAAAGTACGTGAAGAAAGGCCATTTTCGACAAAGCCTTGTTTTCTCTCTCTCTCACTACACCTGCAATGAGGTGCAGCACAATATTGATCGCGGTGGTGTCCCTCGTGGTGCTCATCATCGCTGCTAGCATTACCTTCCATGGGCCTAAATGGCAGAGCAGAAGCGCTCAAGGTAAGTTGGTCAACTATTTTCTGAGCATCCATTGCACAAAATAACAAAAGGTTGTTGTTGACCATACGTCCCACAGAAAAGTTGAACCTGGTTTGGGAAGCTGTAGTCGAGAATCCTGAAAGCAACTCGTGGCCCTCAGCGCTAGATAAGCTCAATCTCTTCATTGAGTCTATGAATCTCACCTTTGACTATGGTACCCCCCTCTAAAATAAAACGCTCTGTATGGACTGATGTTGAAGCTCATTTTTTTACAGCGGGAGAGGATTTACCCAAAAATGAATATATCATATGGCCCCACACTGGTCCTTTCATGCGCCACAAGATCATACACTCTGTTGGTGAGTCCAGRAGATGCTGAAGTAGACTCATGAGTTCTCGAGTTATCTGACCTTATTCTCTGTCTCAATGCAGGYGCTATTGCTCAGGTGCAATGGGTGAGCAACAAAGCCCACAACTATACCGGTCTCTTTCAAGGCGTAAGCACAACCCCCCAAGGACGCAAATAACACCACATACTCATTACAACAAACAGGCCGATTATGGACTGGCTCGCTTCTCCCTCGCCGCTGAGCCTGATCCTTCTGCTGAGAGAGGATTTGCTCCAGGTAAGTTCTTTTGTCCCTATAATGTATTTTAGCATCGCTAACTCTGTGTTTTGTTTGTTGTGATAATATTTAGGCTTGAGTATCAAGTTTTTCAGGGATGGAATGCCATCTTCCAATTTTATGGCCATGTATTCCTTAGAAGGACAGCAAAGCTTCAACTTCTTTAAACACGATTTGACCAACCACGTGCCTGAGCTTGGGCCAAATGCTGGCTTCGTTTTAAATCAACTCCGTAAAAGCTTCAGAGCCGCCTCCGAGTGGCCTACCATGTGTAAGCCACAGTCTCCATCCACTTTAATAATTTCACAAATAGCTTCAACTGATGTTTCTGACATTGGATTCTTCATGTTCACAAACAACAGTGGGAATTTCAGATTTCGCTGCGTTTTCCCAAACCGGGCAGAAGATCCAAACACCCAACTTCCCATTCCGTCTAGTGTTCCACGCTAATTCTGCCTATCACGACAAGTTCCCCGACCAGCCAGGCGAAGATGTAGTTTCCCAGCTCACCAATGTATGCTTCCTTCAAGCACGCAAACACATTTCATTCAATTCTTCTTCTTCTATGAGGAGCTCATCATATTCCCAAACCAACAGGGCTTAGTGAATGGCACTATGGTGTACGAGATCTTTGCACAGGATCATCCTTACACTGATGCACTAAAGCAAATCGGCCATCTTGTCCTCAGAAGCCCTGTGACAGGGTACGATGTTATGTTATGTTGCATGGCTTGTGTGTCGAATTGAATTTAACGAATAATCGCTTCTTCCCTTCGTTTACCGCTCAAACTCAACTTTTTTTTTAAACAACTGCCCATTAGGTCTCTCTTTGGAGACAAGACGCTTTTCTTCGAGCATGTGCGTATGGAAAACGATCTCAGCTATCGCCCCAACTGGGTAGATGGAGCAAGAAGCATCATTGCCACACAACAAGCCACGGACCACTGGACCTTCCCCGACTTACCTTGGCAATGAAGAAACTTCTTTCTTCACTCCACCTGCCACACCACTGGTCAGGTGCGCGCCCTTATGTAGTGTAGAACCATTACTTTAATATCTGAAAATACATATAAGTTTGATTTTGGGACACACAAATGTCTTGTTTCATCTCATCTCATCTCGGCTCGATCTCTGATTGGTTGATTATTCCTCTCAAATTTCAAATATTTCGACCAACCAGGTGCTGCAGCGAATAAAAAATCAGTGCCGTTCTGCTTTTCGTCGACAAGGGAGCGAAGTGCAGGCAAACAGCTTGTCTTTTTGGCATCTGCTGCTGAAGCGGTAATAGCGCTAACGAGCGTTCCTAGCCGTTGCAAAAACATTTTTGACAGTACAGAGCTGAGATTTCAATGTACAAGAAAAAGGACCCCAGCAAACTTGCAGGCGACGTTCCTGCTGTCGCCCAGGCCTCAGCAGGAAGAGTTTTTGAGCAACCTTTGGGTAAGTTTGGAGAAGAAATGTTAAATGGCAATGACGAATGGCAACTGGTAACACCCAGAAAGAAGAAAGAAAAGCAGTCACAAAAAGTTGAAAGTTGCCCAGTTCTTCTGTTGTTGGATGACGATAAAGTGCTTCCACGAGAAGTCGATATCGACTGCAGGAAAGTGTACCCCAAAGATCAAGATGCATTCTTGCACAGTTTTCTCAGTCGGAACCAGCACGCCCTTGGAGATATATTTAACGACGAAAACAAGCTACTCAAATGGTACTACCAGGGGGAGTACCTGACCTTTCCGCGGCTGTGCCTTATCTATCAAAACATGAGAACGGAAGCCAAGTTCAACCCCTGGGTGGCAAAGCTGTTAAAAGGAGGGCCTGCTCTGAGAGGTAAGTTTCACGATAAGTTTGGTTTGTAGTGCACGCAACCTGTGAACTTTCTGTTATACCATTGTTCATTTCCAGGTCCAGTACTTCTCTTGCAACAAAAAAAGTCCCCAAACGCTGAAACTGTTGTTTTTGATCGCTGGAGAAAGGACAGCAGGCATTTCTCACCCAGTGCAAGTTCATTTCTTATGCCACCCAGTTCAGTAGCATGTAAGAAACAACAAGGTTTGCTATTCCTTCGTTACAGTTGCAGCCTGATGTTGTTGACATTCATTAACACACTTACCATAGTTAGTGGTCCACAGATAAAGAACCCAATTGGCCTTGCCTCAAGTAGCGCCACTCAACCATCTCCTTCTATGTCCCAAAGGGCTCCATCACCACCTACACCACACCAGGTGAGTGTTACAGTTACTCTACTCGAAAGCTTTTTTTTTGCTGAAATATTCTTGAACAGAATGGTGCAGCCAACCATTCAATTTCAGCAGACTGCAAATCCTTATCAGACCAACTAAGGTATTCATACGACTTGCTAGCTCGTTTTCTTTGTGAAGTCTTTGCATCTGACCAGATTTTGGGTTTAGCTCATTAAACAGACCACTGCTCCCCAAGGAAGCTATAAGCATTCCATCGCCAGGTTTCCATGGCCATACCCAAATCTCAAAGCAACACTCGCCACAGCATGTAAAGCAAGACTTGCATTCCCTTCCTCTATTATGTGATGAGTCTTCGGTTGATAATCTTGCTGCTACATCACTTCCAGTCTCATCATTTCATCTAACTTCGGGGTCTCCATTTGGATTTTCTCTGTTTTCCTTTCTTCCAAGTTCTTCTGACATCCAAAACTCAAAATCCTCTTCTACCCAGTTCTTGGGAACGCACTCTCACTCACCTACCTCCCATTTGCACGGTTCTCTCGCTTCTTCCTCCTCTTCAAATGTGCCTTCTGTCCCTCTAGTATTTTCGTGGAGTGTAAAGGATCAAAGCGAAGCCCCACTTGACAAAACAATTGTTTCCAGGCTGAAGTGTATCCGCAAAACTGTCGGCGATTCAAAGAAAAGAATGCAACGAATGCAACAAACCTACGATAACCATCTTTTCGAGCACCCTGATACACCTTGGGAAACAAAGCTGTGTTGTGAATGGTTAATATTTAAAGCCAGACGTGATGATTACAGTGAAAGAGAACAGAATAGGAAAGTGAATGCCAAATGGGAGAAGATGATGCGCCAGGAAGTACATAGGCTCAGTGATGCTGGCATTGTTGACGGAAAATTTGTTACCAGAATACTCTTGGAATGTCTCAAACGCCGAAATATCCGTCTTGCACATCAGCTAGTAATTGGAATGCTTGCAAAGGTAATTCTAGCTCCAATATAGCGTGTATTAAAGTGAATAATTGTGGGTTGACTCTCAAAAAAATACTGGACTTATCTCATCCCTGGGAAACACCATCACAATAAGGTTCCGAGTGTGCAGACGTCTCACTACATCCCCACTTTACTTGGTACATGTGAGCTCCTTAGCCCCTCTCTAGCCGAAGCTCTCCGTTCTTTCATGCGACATCCAGAGACAGAAGGGACAGGTAGGTTGGAACAGTTTTCAAATAGTTTAAGGCCGATTGTCTCATCAATTCTATTCAGGGTTTGACGGCCTCTTGCCCAAGAATGGATTCAACCTACGGATAGTTTTCAAAACAGCATCGAAGGATATATACTTCGAGACTTGCTCCCCGCCTCAAGCACGCGTTGCGCAGATAAAAAAGAAGTTGTATCGTGAGCAGATATCCAGAGCTTTACCGAGAGCTGTCAGGCCAAAGTACATGAGGGTTGTGTATAAATACAACAGTAATGAAATTACTCTGGCAGACGCCGACGTCCTCGGCGACTTTGCGGTCTACAGAGATAGAAACAAGGAAAAGAGACTAGAGGAAATTGGATACTGCGAGCTGTTCGTTTATGAGGAGACGAGATTGCAGATGTTTGCCTATTTCGAAGATTTGAAAGAGGACCTGTCTAATTTGCTCCAGTTGATCGACCCCACTGAGCGCGAATTCTGGAGAGAGAACGAAGATCTATTGCTGAAGTACCTTAACCACCATTTTGAGTATTTGGAAGAAGAAAATGAAAGGCTTAAGCACAACGCACCTGTTGATACTCTCATTGGAGGTAAAAAAGCCAAAATCTCTTTCTGCCCTTAGACACTTGCTTTACATTAACTGTTCTGTTCGATCTTCGGAAGGCGGTCTAGAATTAGAGGGTGCTTATTCTATAGGAGATCCCAAACAGGATCCTGAAATGAGTCTCAGGGATTCGGCTTCTTCAAAAACAGAGATGATGCACCAAAGCATGGATTCACAGTCTTTAGGAGATGGCCAGCTAATTGTACGCTACTTCCAATCATCAGAACCATCTCAACATAGGGGCAGGAGAATCCAAAGTTGCATGTTTCACTTAGGATCATTAACGATGGAGAACGAGGAACCTATCTACGCGATTTTCACTCGAAACGACAAATACCCTTTGTCGGACAAGTACCACCACCAACAGTGGTCCTTCCTTGCGTGGACCAGCAAATATGATTCGGTGTGTAAGTTTGGAGCGTGGAACGCCCCAACTGAGTTGCACGAATCTATATTGCCCTCTGCCCCGCGGTATTTCAAGACCCTAGAAGACCTTTATTATATTCCTGGGACAAAGGTGTACTACAACGTGGATCACATTGTTGCGAAGAATGCGCAAGTGCTGGGGGACCTTCCGGAAATGAGGTAGTTCTTACTCTTCTATCACTACAAGTTAAGTTCCATCACCAATTCAATTTATTGACTCTCTTCTACTTACCAGAATGTTCTCAGAGCAACAGAAGAGAGACCGCCTTGAACTTGCTCTTGCCCGATCTATAAGAGCCCTTCGTAGTGATCCTTCACTTCCGGTGCCTCTATTTTCCAGAGATGACAATGGTAAACCCCTTTCAGACAGACAAGCCTGCCTAGGCGCATTCATCAATCAGTACTAATTGGGCCCACGTGTTCCATGTTTACTAAACCGAAGGGATAGGACAGCGCCAGTTGCTCCTCCCTCTTTACATTATGAACAAATTCGCTCCGGACCAAGCCATAGGTAAAATTTTAAGACAGAATGAGATCGGGCTTTGTCTTTGGTACTTACGTGTTTTTTTTCCCACAGTCTTGGCAAAGAGAACAGACCAAAAGGGACACTTGATTTGCTACGTTGCGCAAGAACTCTGTTCTTTGAGGGAGTCCTATCTGCGTGCTAGGCAAGTAAAGAAAATACAACACCAGTGGCTCGTGGCCGGCTTTGCATTCGAAAAGAGGGTCGCCAAAGACCACTCACCGACGTGAGAGACACACACAGTCAGCGGCCTGGTTGGTTGGTTCAACGCCGCATACGGCCACAAGGCAGGACAGCGCACACAATGCAGATGTTAGTTCATTAGCTCCCCGTTGCCAGCATAGGAAGGAATGATGACAGGAGAAGGCTGATCGATCGGGCCCATTTGGCCTTGGCGTGGGCTGTCTCAATTTTTTCGAAACGGGGGGGTAAACTCTGGATGGGGTGCAATTCCCTCGGCAAGCTCGTGAAAACACTCCGCTAAGCCATCAAAAAAGTGTCTGGTTTCTTGGTGGCCCGACTCGGGTGTCCATAAATGAGAGACTGAAAGAGAGAAGCATTCAAGGGTGAGCGAGCGAGGAACGCAGAAAACAACATGAGTTCACAACAAAAGGAAGCTACCGGCAGCGGCGGCGTAGGGAGGAGGAACGTATGGGGCCAGAGGGCACAGGGCTACGGTATCAGGAAAAGTGCCGAGGCGACCACTCCACGCAACCGTATATGTGGAGACTTTGACGCCACAGAGGTACTCACTGGAGATCACAACAGCCTGAGAACGCTCTTCCGCCTCTACAAAGGCAGGCCAGCCCGTTCCTCAAGGCCCTGCATTGATGTTTTTTGCAGCCTCTGACTTTGAAAGTGAATTCAGATTCACACATACTAAGTCCCAACATCCACATTTGCATTTTTTTTAGATACACCCCCAGACAATCTAGAGAAGAAGAGAAAGCTGGCGGATGATATCATTAAAGACCTGTGCATTCACGCCGGAATAGAGGCACAGCCTTCAAAATTATCCTCATACTTTGCGTACGTAACTAACAGAGCTGGTGGGATGGGTTGCAGGAGAGGGTGCTCTACCCAGCTATCGCCAAACACTTTGCCAATGGGCAGGAGCAAGTTGCTGAATCTATTAATGTGTGTACAATTACTTCATTCCACATAGAAAGATTTATGCTCTAACTTGATTCACTTGTTTCCTCTACACAAACAAAGGAGCACCTTGAGATAGAAAAGGCCCTGGGCGAACTTTCATATATGAAACCATCTGACCCTCTCTTCGATGACAAGATGGATTCTATTTTTGAAGTACGAAACTCGATCACCCATGTTTTGAAAAAGCTCTCTTCTGACAAGGTGGTTATGGATTGTCATAACATAAACAGGCTGCACTGGATCACTTTCGTGATGAGGAAGAGCGACTATTCGTGGAGCTCCACAAGCACATAGGCAGGGACGAGCTCAAGAAGTTAAGCTTCAAGCTTGAGCAAGCACGCAAATATGCGCCCACGAGACCCCACGTATGCGCTTCTCTCCTCCTTGGACCTTAGACCATTCCTTCCCAAGAGTTTGTAATGTTATAACATATATACATACATGTATGCAGCCACACATGCCAAAGACTGGGCTTCTGGGCAAGTGGGCTAACAGGCTGGCGGCCAACTTGGATGCCATCGCTGACGCCGTGACCACTCGTGTCTCTATCCAGTAGGTAAGTAACTGAGAGAGAAGAGGGAGTTGAACTGTTGTGCACAAGCATGTTCAAACTTCGTCTTGTCTGAGAGAGGAGAAGGAGTAGGAGGGAAATAATTAATGTTAAATATTTAATGAGTAAATAGATGAAAATAATATGTGTGTCTTTGAAAGATAGAGAGATGGCTCTTTTTTTACACAAATGGAAGGGTGGTGGTGGTGGTGGCTGTTGTTGGCAACCAACAACAAACAATTCTAGAGGCCTCTGGCAACCAAGACAGAACACTTGCATCTGTTCAAAACGGCTGTGCTTACAGAACCTGTTACAAGTAGTCAGGTCAGGACAACACATGATGATGGTGGTGTTTATAGGGGGGCATTACCCAGCATGACCCTATCAAGCAAGCCAAGGCCTCTTGATCCACAAATGACAGTGGAAGCATTGTGTTCATCAGCTACTTTGCAGATGTTGTTTGCCAGCTCGCCCACACTCCTGAACTTCACTGTTTCAAACTCGCATATCCTCTGCCCCACAACCAAGAGGTCAGATCTATTTATCAGATCAATCAAGTTATAGTTACCCCAAATCGCTTGCATTTCTGGTTGTAGGCATCCAGCAGGGCCTTGTGCTGTCTTCTCCTCTCCTTGAGTTTCTCCTCACTTGTTGTGATGGTGGTCTCCAGGCCTTCACCCTTCAAGAAGAAGAAGAACTTTATAATTTCCTCCTCCAACAATAGTCCTTTCTACATTCAAGATTTATGTTACCTCCATGACATCTACGTGGTCTATCGGGGCGAGGGTGTGTACGCCGTGGACCAAGATGAGCTTATCTGTTTTTGGCTGTTACAGAAAAAGAAAAAAAAAATCACTGAACTATTCTTGCTTGTTGATGCATGCATTACACTGCTTTGGCAAAGGCAAGGAGGATGGAATTTGGCATCTTGCTTATCACTAACCAGATTTGTAGTGGCCCAAAGGAAAGCCTTTTCTGCATCTTCGCTCCCATCAATGGCCAAGACGTGGCTCTTCGCAGCTGTTTCTTTGGTGTTGGTGGAAGACATTATGCTGGGCAACTGAGATGTAAAGGTAATGGGGGGTGGCAGTGAAGCAGGTCTTGAGGTAGATGCATCCTCGATGAAGCCAACAAATCCATTTTTAAAGAAGTTGGTATGGAATTTAGAGAATGTTGGCTTAAACTTTGCAGAAATCTAGTTAAGACCGCGTCGACAAATTTAACATTTGCTTTCTGGTTCGTTGATTCATCGACAAATCAAATTATTTAATTATTTAATTAATTACAATTTAACACACAAAAAAACTGTTCACCACACACAACTCACAAGTTGTTCATTCATTAACGACCATATGGTCATTTGTTTCTCTTCTGAGCCATTCCTCTCTCTCTCTCAATCAAAGTTAGTGATGCGAATGCTCATGTCGTGTGACCCGGTCACCAGCGCTGTGTCATCAAACTGCAGCGCCCAGATCTTACCTGAGAAGGAAGTAAGTCATTATTTTATCTTTTATAAAATAAAGATAGAAGAGCAGATAGCAACGTTTAGTCTCTGAAGGAGGAAAGGTACCTTTGTGTCCAAGAGGCAGTTTGCCATAACACTTGCCTGTCAATCTGTCCCATACCTGTGTATGTGATATTGATGTGTGTGTGATTAGATATATACAAAATAAGCATAACATTGCGGGGCCAATTTTACTCTGCAAGTGTGGTCTTCACTTCCACTTACGACTTTTGTGTCATCAAACATCATACTGAGCACCTTGTTTGTGTGTCCTGAAGAAGAAAGTAATCAATAAATTGATTGAGACCAAACATGCAACAATTGATGGGTTTATCACCTTTCAGTGTTATCCTGCACTTCCCAGTCCTCAAATCAAATGCCTTTAAGGTCATGTCTTTTTTTTTGTTGTTGAGGTAGATGGTAAGAAGAATAGAAAGAGAACGTCTACCCTGTGGATGGTGCATGTGTCAAAAAAAAAGGGGGCAATTGAAGAGTGATTACCCCGTGAAGCAGATATTACTTCATAGTCATCATACTGTATTGCCCACACACCTGCACATGTTTACACCGAGAAAAGAACAAAGACATTCAGAGCTATTCTGTTCCAAACGTGCACAAAAAAAAATACACATTTGCCAGAGAGATAAGAGTATATTCCGTTCGAATTCCTCAAGATGCCTCTCTCTGCTCTCTCTTCTCTTCTATTTGGTGGATTGGACCTGATTGTACCATCGGAATGACCTGCAATACTGCTTACACATGCACCAGTTTTAAGGTCCCACACCTGCTCGAGAGTATGAGAAAAGGAAGAAGTCAACAAACGCCAGGCAGGCCCTGTAGTTAAGGCCTCTTTCCTACAGAATACAATAACCTTGATTAAAGAGTCTCTAGACCCTGATACGCATTTATGTTCATCAAATTGGAGAGAGCAGACATCATTAGTGTGGCCTGGCATCGTCAGTGTGGATTTGCTCTGGTTAAGATCCCACATCTGTAAATGAAAACCAAGTTAGGAAAGAAAAGTCTCCTCTTCTTTCATGATGCAAAAGATAATAAGATGAAAGGCCTTTAATACCTTGATGCGGGTGTCTGCAGATCCAGAGATCAGAGTACTGTCCTTGAATTTGAGAACAACCACCTCCCTCTCATGAGCGTTTTTAATTTGTGATTTTGAAGCCCCTGTTCGGATGTCCCAAACTAAAGAGGAGAGAAGTTGCTTTTGTTTAGTGAGCTGTCCAGATAGAGAAGGTGGAAAAGAGCTAGGCTTCACCAACCTCTGATGGATTTATCCCAAGACCCCGAGCACTAAAAAGGAGAAAAGTGGGAACATATGGATCAGATATTCATAGTAAAATCGCTTCTTATACAAAGTGACTTACAATCTTCGTGTCATCGAAACCACACGTTCCTGGGCAGAGCGAAGCAAGAAATGGTTAGTAAAAGTAAAATTGGTTGAGATTACACAGAACAGAAAGCAAAGAGATGGATAGGGATGTTTGGATCATACCAACAAAGCTCTCGTGCCCACGCAGAGTTAGAATGCGTCTTCCGGTACTAAACTCATTCACCCTCACGAGGTCATCGCGTGATGAAGAAACTAAAAAATATCAACACGTTAGATAACAAGGGACAGGGACAGGAAAAGGAACTCACCGATGTATTCATGATTGAATTGTAGAGAATAAACAATTTCTCCAATTTGTAAGGTGTTGGTATGGGTGCATGTGCCATTTCGCCACTTCTTCTCCACCCGCTGTTGTTGTTGTGTATGCGTAAGAGAGAGCAGAGAGACTAAATCACTGAAATAATTCCTCTTGAAGATGGAACGCGAAGCTTCAAAGAGAACGTAATAATAAGAAGAATACTAGTCTAATCAAACCTGTCGGTTGGCATACACAGACTGCCAGCTCAAAGAGGGCTGATCAGCTGTAGCAGCTGTGGATTCCTTAGCAATGCGTGCAGTGCTAAGCGTTTGGAAACTGCGAGGGAAGTGAACTCGATAGTGACACAACCACATGTGGTCATCATATGCAAGCCTATTCCACTGATGAAGTATGGAATCAGTGGCAGAGAGCAGGAAGAGGCCAAGTTTTGAGATCATTCACTTAAACTTGGCCATAAACACCTTACTCGAGCTGAAAGAAAGAGAAAGAGAGACACAGAGGGTAGTGAACCTCATGACTAACTTGAGCAGCAATGGCAAGTTGTGTGGACGGAAGGAAAGAGAAGATATGAAGCCTGATCTCTTCGGGCAGTTCATCAAAATGTATGTCCAAAGCAGCACTGCCCTTGCACTTGCCTTTCTTGCTTGCCTTGCCTTGCCTCTCCTTTCCAGAAGACTTCTTTTTCAGGGTCTTGCCTTCAGTGGTTGCAGCCGATTCTGATGCTTCAGTGGCGCTGTCTTGTTCGCCAGAGGAGTCCTTTCGCAGCAAAGAAAGCTGCAAAGAAAGCAAAGGGGGGGGGGAGCATCAGATGGATGATAATGAGAGACATAATGGAAGAAGAAAGATGATGAGGAGGAGGAGAATAACAAAGCTCTTGATTTTTCGTTTTTCCATCTCTTGGCTGACTGTTGTGGCTGCTCTGAACTTTCAAAAAAAAAAGAGAGAGAGCCGATTCTTCCAAGCAAGTGTGTGTGGCCTGCGCAGAAACAGACAAGCCCACCTACCACCAGCAACAAGAAGAACTCAGTGGTTTGTTTGACGTTTTGTTGTTTCAATTTTATTGTTGTTTGTCGTACTGTCACTTTCTCTTCGCTCGTTGTAACCACACACACACAATTTCGCTCAAAATGGTCAATTCCGTTGCCGGATTTTTACCGGGATTTGATTAAATGTCGACTGTGGACCTTAAATTTCGTTAAATTCATTTATTTAAAGTCATTAAGGCGCTTTAAGATGGCCCAAAAGATTCTGTGCCCACATTTTGGGTTCGAATCCAGTGGCCTTCATTATTAGCAAATATTGTTCTCTCTACCATCAAATAGTGTTGCATGACTTTGTGACATGTCAAGACTAAACTGAAGTGGCTCTTGGGCCAAGGAGGAACAGTTCTGTTCTTCACTGAGACCTGTCAACCACCACAACACTTATTATCTTTCAACATTCTGTTACATCTACTTTTATGAATTTTTATTGGTCAGCTAACATTTGCTATATTATTATATTTTAATAAAAATAATAATACTCGTATTTTAGAGGTTATTTAATCCCTCTTCTTCTTCTTCTTGGTCTTGGTCTGGCTTGAAGCTTCAAGCTTCAGTACGTTGAAACTTTTGACACATTCGTTTTCAAAGGGAGAGGAAAAAGAGATGTCACACCACCAATCGACCAAAAGAAAGAAATTTATGTTTGTGATGATTGATGGGCTGGCGGATGTCTCCATCCCAGCGCTCGATCATCAGACGCCCCTTCACTATGCACCCACGCCAGTGATGGACGCCATGGCTCAAGCGGGTTTGTTGTTTCCATATAACTTCTTAAAGTTTGTAATCACTGACAAATTTTCTTTATGCACTTGTCACTTCCACAGGGCGCACGGGCCTCATGGATCCTGTGGAAGTCGGCCTCGCCTGTGGTAGTGATACGGCACATCTGTCCATATTGGGCTATCCGCCAAAGATGTACGTCAGTGGTATGTGTGAGATTTTTCGTATTGTCCATCGTTTAACAATTTATTGGGGGGGGGGGATGGCGTAGCTACTACCGCGGGAGAGGAGCCTTTGAGACCATGGGGGCAGGGCTTCCCATGCAAGCTGGCGACATTGCTTTCAAGGTTTCCTCTTCATCCCTTTGGCTTCTCTCTCCAAGCATGGCAGCAAAGTTACCCTTCACTGCCACTGTGCTATTAACAATTCAAACCATTTCCTTTCCAGCCCTATGTGCATTTTTCAACTCCTCACCACTGTGCATGGTCGATGACATTTATTCTCTCCACTCCAGTCTAATTTTGCCACACTAGACCCTGAAACCAATATCGTAGTGCAGCGGAGAGCTGACAGAGACTTTGAGCATTTGGGCCCTCCACTTTGCAATCACATCAACCACATGTATGCAGTTGTTTGTCTCCTTCAGTCTTCCATCACCTTCTGAGAAGAATGTAACAATGCCTTTCTGTTTTTCTCTGACAAAAGTGAGGTTCCAGGCTTTCCAGAATATCAAGTTGATGTTAAATATGCCACAGAACACCGGTATCTATTTCGTCATACTTCCATACTCTTTATTGCAAAACCTTCTTCCATCCTAAAAGCTATCTATTACTATGTCCACATTCTGAAGCTGTGGTGTACGAATCAGAGGACCAGGTAAAGGCGCCTTTGTTCTGTATGCTTGTTAATACGTATTCTCAGTTTCATCTCCTGTTTTCTCGCGCGTTAGGTCTGAGTGACCAAATCTCTGGAACAGACCCCCTTAAGGACAAGTAAGTTTTGGCAAGACTCATCTATACTGCCTCTTAGAATGCAAACCAAATTCATATTCCTCTGATCTCACGTTCTTTGGTTACCTACCATACAACAAACTTTCAAGTCTTCCTTTGGTCAAATGTGAACCCCTTGATGACACTCCTGAAGCAAAAAAGACCAGTGATGTAAGAAATTCAACAGCCTTTATCCACATTTTTTCACGTCTAATTTCTTCTCACGCTTGGTGATGGAACTGTTGACGACATGGTCAGCTAGTAAACGCATTATCTCTTGCGTTCCACGAAAGGTTGCTGGGCCATGAGATAAACAATGAGAGAGCACGCCAGGGCAAGGCGTTGGCCAACGTTATCCTCCTCCGTGGATGTGGGGTCCTTAACGCGGTATCTCTCTGCCCTCAGCTGTGTCATCTTTCTCAATACTCACTTGCCTTTGTTACTCTAGATGGAAACATTTGAAGAGAGGCATGGACTTAAATCCTTTATGGTCGCTCCTACCGCCATCATTAGAGGTCTTGGCATGTCTCTGGGCATTGGCACGTCACTCTTACTTGTTCTCTGATTAAAACAGAATAATGAACTTTTCTTTGCAATATTCGTTCATTCATTCCCCCATYCATTTCTTCTTTCTTTCTTCTCTAACGCTGTTTGCTGATGTGATTTGCTTTTTAGATATTATTRTTGTGCCTGGCACTACAGGTGACTATCACACTGATCTCTTGGCCAAGGGAGCTGGGGCCATAAAAGCCCTTGCATGCCCAGAGGAAGCAGGTATTCATTTGTTTGTTTGCTTGCTATGCCTTTCTCCATTCTGCTTCCAATCCACTCTTTCTGATTATCTTGTGGCACATCTTCATGTTGATCAAAGGCAAGGACTACGATTTTGGATTCTGTCATGTCAAGGCCGTAGATGACTCTGGCCATGACCGTGACATTGGCAAGAAGCTTGAGTTCCTCGCAAAGATAGACAAGATGCTCGAGCTTATTATCAGTACGACCCATTCCCCCTATTGTGTGTGTGTGTGTGTGTGTGTGTGTGTGTGTGTGTGTGTGTGAGAGAGAGAGAGCAGAGAGAGAGCAGAGAGAGCAGAGAGCAGAGAGAGGTATGGTTAGCCATAAGCCTTTTGGCATAGTGACAGTGGGTCTAGGCGCTTTCGCGCTCGAAGTGCTTTCCAGTAGCTCATTAGCCAACTCAGCCAGGGAGAGAGAGCAGAGAGAGCAGAGAGCAGAGAGCAGAGAGAGAGCAGAGAGAGAATTCTTGAAGGATTGCCATTATCTTATCATTTTTAACCAAATGTTGTGCGTGCGTGCGTGTGCTGTGTGCTGTGTGTGTTCTTGAAGACACTATGGTTGAGAAGGAAGCCGCCAGCGAGATTGAGTTCAGCCTATGTGTCACGGGCGACCATTCGACGCCGGTACTTTATGGAGACCACAGCTGCGAGCCCGTTCCCTTTGTCATCGCCAATGCCAAGGACGCACTGCGCTGCCTTCAAGGTACACCCCACACATACAATATACAATTTAGAATATACAATATACAATATACGTTGGTCCTTAACATGTGCATATTTTAATTAATTCTGTTTACAATTTGTACAAAAAGCACGAAGTGAAGTGGAGGCCTCAGGCGTTCGTTTTTCAGAGACCGACTGCGCTCAGGGCGCTCTTGGGCGCTTCCCGGGCAGCCAGGTCATGCCCATCATCAAGCACCACCTTCGCCTTCCCTCCTCCTTCTCCTCTTAAGCTATAGCTTGCCGCTCTCTCTCTTTCTCTTTCTCTCTCTCAGTTCTCTCTACACACATAATGTGCTTTTGTCACCCCGTCCTGTTTTCCCACCCCCCTGTCCTTCCCAGGTCTTACCCCTGAATAAACCGAAAGCTCAGCTGCAGCAGACAGACAGAGGCTCAACAGTTCCTTGCCTTTCCCCCCTTCCCCCC
>CDFI01106236.1:0-19039 GCA_000826405.1 Acanthamoeba divionensis | reverse complement strand
TTCCAACCTTCACATCAACAACAGCTTCTTCAGCAGCAGCAGCCACAACAACAACAACAACAACAACAATATCTCTACCACCAACAGCTTCTTCAGCAGCAGCAGCAGCAGGGTATGAAAGTTCACCTCTCTCTCTCTCTCTCTTGTGTGTGTGTGTGTGTGTATGTGTGTGAATGAGAGAGAGCAGAGAGAGCAGAGAGCAGAGAGCAGAGAGAGCAGAGAGAAAAGACTATCTTTTTTTTTTGTTAATAACTTCTTAAGCAAGCTCTTATTTCTTACTTTTCTTTCTTTCTTTATTGTCCTCTCTTGTGGTGTGATGCCCATCAGGTGGAAACCACAGCCAGATCTTTCCGCCACCACCCCAATACGGCACCTGGCAATAAGGATTTGAAATAATGCAAGCAATATCACACCTCTTGTTAAATAAATTGAATAAATTATTTCATCCTGGTGGAACATGTGTATGTGAACTGGCCAAATATTTAAATTTATTGTTAATAGAGGCACATTTATTTAAGGCAATAACGGCAGTGTGCCAGGCGCCTGGCAACGCAAGTTCCCCGGATTTAAACCAGAATGGTATGGTATGTCGACATCAAATGTTTCGCTGATGGAACTAACAAGGGGACAGTTTTTTTTTGTAACTTTAGAGCTACCCCCCAGCAGTAGTACCCCCACCCCACCACCGAGCAAGTGCCCCACACAGACCGATCTCAAAAACTCTTTTATATCTTGTTTGCAAACATTTCAACTATGTCTGACGGAGACGCCAGAGGCAAGCGCGCTGCCCTACTTCTCAGAAAGCAGCTTAAAGGTAGGGGTGTGAATTTTTTGTCGTGTGAGGGTCTTTCTTCTTCGGGCATTGGCCTCCAAGAACGCGCACAACCCCTTGCAAAGGCAACACTTTCTGTCTTGTGTGATTACGTATGGTATATGTTTCAACTATTCGGCCTAAATTGTTTTCTTCTTTTTGCAGAGTTGCAAAAGAACCCTGTAGAAGGCTTCTCAGCTGGCCTTCAAGAAGACAACATCTTCAAATGGGAGGTAATGATTGTGGGTCCACCAGATACTCTCTATGAAGGTGGCTTCTTTAATGCCTCTCTTGAGTTCCCCCACGAATACCCTGACATGCCCCCCGTCATGCGATTTACTACCGAGATATGGCACCCCAATGGTACCTTCTTTCATAACAAACATACTGACCTCACATTTAGTACTTACCCCACCAACATTTTCATGCACAGTTTATTCTGACGGGCGAGTGTGCATTTCAATCCTGCACCCCCCTGGTGACGACGAGTGGGGCTACGAGAAGGCCAACGAACGGTGGACACCTGTTCAATCTGTTGAGACTATCCTCATAAGTGTCATTTCCATGCTTTCTGATCCCAATGATGAATCCCCGGCCAATCTCGAAGCTGCTGTGCGCACCCCCCCCAATCTTCATCCACAACCATTTGTGTTGTTCCTCCTGATTTGCATTCACTTCTTATTTCTCTTTTCTGACCCCTTGTTGTTTTTGGTTTGTAAATGATGCAGAAACAATGGCGTGAGGACAAACTAGGTTTCAAGAAGAGGGTCCAGCGCTGCGTGCGCAAGTCACAAGAACAATTCTAACACAGAGTAAATATTATATTTGGATCACACACATCAAAGAGACCTCCCCTCCCAAAATCTAAAATTATAATCTAGAGATGTAGCTGTATGATTGTTGTCAGCTCCAAGCCCCCCCCCATTGGGCACCGTTGTTGTTTTATATATAAAGACATTCTCTTCCAGTGTACTTCTTTAGATTAATAGATCAGCATGCTTACGACGAGGCAGTACATCAAATTCGTACCAGCTGATAGTAGGCCATTAATTCATTGCCAAACACTTCAAGACCTTTCTGGCTTTCTTATTTCAAGATGCACGGAGGACAACATCATCATCATCATAAGAGAGAGTTGAGACTTTCAGACCATGAAAAAGTCAACTCTCTCTTATGATGATTTTCTTATTTTACAGAAATGAAATGTAACTACTACATTAAAAAATGCGTTGTATCACACGCAAAAGCTCAACACAAAGTGGTCCTCTGCCAATTTTGCAAGCTTTTTTCTTTCTTTCCACAACCAAACTGCAAAATTGGCAGAAACAACACCCCATCTTGCAGAGCAAGGCCCTAGTAGAAAAATGAGATCTCTGCATGATTCATGGAGAATGAACTACACCACTGTACAGCCTACATTGCTAAATTGCACAACATGTTCTGCCAGTCATTACACTGTGAGGAACAGAAGCCCCCCCTTGCCAATTAGTGTGTGTACCTCGCAGTGTATCTAACCCATTACCATCTGTCGGAACTGTTTTTAACATAAGGGGACTACAATAGAATTGTTTGTGTTACGTTTGTTATTAATCATGTGGGGGGGGGGAGAACACTTGCAGCACTTACTTCTTCTTACTTCTTCTTCTTTGCTTCTTTACTTACTTCTGGATAAAGCCCAGAACGTCCGTCACCCACTTGCGGTACTCTGCGATTAAACAAAACAAGAAAGAGAAAAGAGATTAATGAACCAAATAGATGTTCAGATGTTTTCTCTGCTCTCTGCTCTCTCTGCTCTCTCTTTTGTGTAGTGGTGTGTGTAGAAGGCAAGTGTACCATTATTGTCATACAACTGGGTTGCTGCGTAGGCAGCTGGCACAAAGCTGTTGTTGACTCCGAGGGCGCTGAGGTAGAGTTTGAACTTCTCTTGACCCTCTTCGTCAAGCCTCTCCACACTGTAGGCCGACTTCTCCTCCCCACTGGCATCGGCTATTACAGCGTCCTGCACCATAACGCCAGCCTCTGTGACAGAGCCGTAGAGGATCAAGCTTTCGTCTCCCTTCTTGATATCCACGCTGAAGCTCACTGAGCCAAAGCTCTCCTGTTATTTCAACATCGAGAGAGAAGCAGGAGAGAATGTTTCGATAAGTCATAAGCCTTCCTTGGCATGGTGACCATGGGTTCTATGAGCACAGATGTTAGGAGGTTGGGCAGAAAATTACTTCGTCCTCTTGCTCCTCCTCTTCTTCTTGTCCCTCCTCCTGCTCCTCCTCCTGCTCCTCCTCGTGTTCCTGATGTATCTCCTGCCCTTCTTCAGGGTGGGGATCAATCTTGATCGTGATGCTAAGAGTTTTCAATACAAAATAGAAGTAAATAAGAGTTCTGTCAACGATAGATTCAGGCTACTTACTCGGCCTTCAAGGTTTCGTCTCTCTTCTTGGCCACAATTTGATCCTTGTCCAGCTGCACCTTGTACTTGTATCTCTTTGCCCAGCTGTCAAGACGCTGTCCGAGATCCTCTTCTTCTTGCTTCATTTCTTCATCTTCCCCCAACAATTTCACTTCTTCCTCAAAATATGATGCCAATTCCGTCTGGGCATTTCCTGCTTGAAGTACAGGAGTTCAATTATAAAGCATCATTATTTATAAGGGGTTAAGAAAGTTACTATTTTTGGTGGCGTAGTGTCTCTTTTCTCTAAGGAAGGCGGAGAAAAGGGGCAGGGACTGGCGGCTGCTCATTACACCCACTATGCTACGACTCGCAGGGGCAATGGTACTCAAAGCGCTAGCAGGGGCAAAGCGAGAAGAGCTCTTGATGAGGTTTCCACATCTTGTGAGTGAGGCGCTTTTCATCGTGGGTAATGATAATAAGTGTCCAAATGGATCCAGATGGGATTACGCACAAAGATTACGGACCGTCGAGCAAACCTTAATGTCAATTCCTAGAAAAATTTAAGAAGGCGTAATTAATACCGGATTTTTCCTACTTTCGTAAACAGCATTGTAGCAACATTTTATTTATTTACATTTACAACAAGGTCTCAAGACACTTCAAGAGCTGTCTCCAATCTGGAGAAACATCATCAAAAAAAGATATCTTGTCGTTTTAAAACTACCCAACGAGCTGCAGCTGGTAGGACCATTAACCATACATGTAGAGTTTGTGAGCCCAAGAGAGCTATTTTTCAGAAGGGTCAGTGGGCTCCACCACATGGATGGCCTGCTCAATGGCTGCTCTCAGCTCCTTTAGTTTGATAGGCTTGCCTAAATAGTTGTTGATGCCAGCATTGGTACACTCCTCTCTTACCCTATTCTGCAGGTCGGCAGTGCATGCAATAATGTATGGCTTTGAGTCGCTGGTTTGAGACAGTTGTCTAATCAGTTTGCTGCTTGTAATTCCATCCATCTCTGGCATGTGCAGGTCCTATGATATATATATATATATAACATGGCCAATATTAAAATGAATGATAGCACACAACACAAATAAGCAAAGAGAGAATCATACCATAAGAACAATTTGGAATGGATCATCTTGCTGAGCCTCTTGGACAGATTGTACTGCCTTCTTACCATCATCTACTACACAGATATTGGTAAAACCCAGTATGCTCAAAAGCTTCAGAGCTACTTTTTGGTTGATCAAGTTGTCTTCTGCAAGCAGCATACGTGGACCTGTCATAATATTATATAAAAGTTAGCAAATGATATTTCTTGTTTTAGAGAAGTAAGAAAACCTGAAGTTTGTTGCTCCTTTAGCTGTGTGTTGCCTCTTAATCTGGTCACTTCTTGAGAGTTAGGAGGATCCCTAAACCCATCTGTTAAGAAAATGTACACTATAGTGTTAGTCAGTTGCCAGTTTTCATTTGAGTTTGGGATAGTACCTTCTCTTTCTGTGATTTGCAGGTTGCATCCATAGTGAGCCAACGTGAAGCCATCAGAAAGGGAGGAACTGACATCCAAAGCGCTTCTGATCCCTTCAGAGCCTCTGCGTTTAGCATCTTGGAAAGAAGAAGTTTTCCGAGTAAACCATCCTTTGGGACAGCTATTTGTTTTGCAGATGAGCTTCTTCCTCAGCCTGTGTTCATTTGAATACAGTTCTAGCATTGTCCTCTTTATTCTGTGGTTCTCTCCTTTTGATGTCGAAGCGGGTTGTGCAACGATTGTAAATGCAAAAGTACTCCCAAGGCCTACTGTACTTCTTTCGATCCATATCCTTCCTCCCATCATCTCACACTTCTTCTTGCATATTGCCAACCCCAGTCCTGAGCCCTCATATTTCCTGAGATGAGAAAGATTAGCAAAGCCTGCAAAGGCAGAGAATGTGCAAGAGTTGATAGAAATAGGTCTGGATCCAAACTTGCCTTGTGGCTGAAGAGTCAACCTGAGAGAATGGGTGGAAAAGCCTGTTCATACGATCTGCAGGTATTCCAATTCCAGTGTCTGAAACTTCAAACTGTAGCTCAATATTCTAATGTGAAGGTGAAAAAAAAAAGAATCAGTCAATTCCTTAAATTGCACCATGTACCCTGTACACTTCTGTCAACATACCTGGGCTTTAGAGTTTTCATCTTCCCAAGAACTGTTAAACTTGATTGCTAGTGTGATTTGTCCTGCAGGAGTGAATTTGATGGCATTGCTCAGCAGGTTAATGAACACTTGTCTCAGGTGCTGCTTGTCTGCCACAATGCACCTGGGCACCCTTGGATCCATAACTTTGGCACATAGTGTAACTCTTCAGCATGTGCAGCAGAAGAGTTCATTTAGTCATTCGTCAGCATCATTGAACTTCAAGTTTAAAATATAAGAATGATTACCTGCGTTTGTAGATACTGTTTGCCATTAGGGCCATCACTTTCTTTATGCAATTAAACAGATCAAATCTGGTCTCCTTGTTAGATAATTACAGTAGATTGAGAATTTACTTCTCTCTTCTGCAAAACAAAGGCCACTTACATTGATTTCTTCTTTCCTTGCTTCAATCTTAGAGAAGTCCAATATGTCGTTTAGAAGCCTGAGGAGTGCCTTTGTAGATGATGAAATGATCTGGACACACTCTGCTTGCTCTTTATCCAGCTTTGAGGACTTGATCACTTTTGTCATTCCACAGATAGCGTTCATTGGCGTCCTGTAAAGATAATCTTATGTAAGTATGATTACAAGAACTTACTTTTAGAGGAAGCTTGCCTTATCTCGTGGCTGACTAAGGCAAGAAACTCAGATTTGGCATGTGAGGCCTCAACGGCAGCCTGGCGGGCCTGCTCAAGGGCAGTGTTTTTCCAAGCAAGCAGCCTATAGTCTCTGGCTTCATCCAACAATCTCGCATGGGCTAACCCTATCCCCACTATCAAACATGTAAATGTCCACTGTCAAACACCCTATATCTAAGTTACGTGTTAAAGGAAATTGTTATTGCCTTGTATGCTGGCCTCTTGTAAAAGAGTCATCTCATCCACTTTCCAACATCGCGGAGAATCCAAAGAACTCTGAATAACAATGATTGCCCTGGTGTCCTCCAAATAGGGTATACCAATACACATAATTGAATTGATTCTCCTCTCTCCGTAGAACTTCACCAGAGGGTTGGCCGGGTCAATATCTGCAGATGGCAACGAAACACCATCAGCTATGTGTGAGAGAGGAAAGGAATAAGATCCACTACCTGTTTCAACTCCCAAGGAATCCAATTTTTTAAGCACAACGAAGTCTAACACTACTGCCTTTTCACTATTTATGATCTCTTCTTCCAAATACAGAGGAGGAGGCTCTGTGTTGAAATGCTTTCGTTGTCCACATATTCTTGCACTTTCCCTGTTGCCTTCACTTTCTTCTTGAACTATTGCCTTTGTATCAACGTTTGACTCCTCATCTAATTGTCCTTCCCTTAAACTATAGTTACTGGCACACCTAATGCAATGGGATAGGTTATCGTCCTCGTCTTCTCCAGAGTCCACGGATCCCTCTCTCACAGTTGAGATTGTCTCACAGAGATACAGCCCACAAGAAGATGCACCGAAGGCCATTACAAGTTGACTCGTTGTGGCGTTGGACACATCTTGCATCTTTAGAGACCTTCTAATTTCTTTTGTCATCTGGCCGACGATTAGAGCTCTCTGGTACAGAGTGTGCAGCTTTTTCTCCGCGTCCTTTCTGATGCAGATCTCCTTTTCCAGTTGTATAGGAGAGGCTATTGTCAAAGCTAAGGGAATCAACTTAAAGCATGCAATTGCAGTGGTGTGGCTGATAACTGCAGTGATCAGTAGCATAAGGGCGTGGAACCAAGGAATATACAGCCAGGGAGAGAACGCATTCAACAGATGAGTAATACCACACATAATGATGTATCCCCCAAACAACCCGGGAATCGTAGCATGCGAAGACAGATCCTAAAGAGATGAAGTGTTTGCATTGACATTAGCAAAGATTATTCTGTGTATGAATTTAGTCTCAATGCCAAGTGTATAGGCCCATTGCTAATGGAACTATCCCCTCTGCTCTCCATTATTTACAAACTACATCTTTTTGAAGGGAGGAAGGAAACAGGCTCACCTTTCTTTTGACAGTTACAGTGATAATGGCATATGGTATTAAAAAATATGAAGACGAGATGAAGGCGTTGCAAAAGCTCAGCACGAAGGTTAGAAAGCTTCCGCGAGGAAATTCTGTGATGAATGCACAGAGGAAAGAATTGTGGAAAAGGAGTGAGTCAGAGACAAGCATTGGACTTCATGAAAGAAGGGGAATTCCTCACCTCTGTCTGTTCCATAGACTAAAATAATGAACAACAACAAAATAGTGAACACTGTGACCACGCTGATGGAGTAGAACCACTTCATGCGTTTGTGTTTGCTCACACAAGGAGGAAGCAACCAGTTGCAAATTCCCAAGCAAATTTTACAAGCGCTCAGAAAACAGCCATCACTTTCTTCTGTCTGCTCCTCTGTTGGCCCTCTTTCAAGGTCCTTAAATTCCTGTTGAACTCTTGATGATTCATTGTCCTCATTGCAGAAGTGATGACAATCATTGTTGTCTGTACTCAGAAGAGATATCTCAGCTGAAGCTTCATTCCTGCTCATTCTCACCACTCCTTGTTGAGTGCAAATGGTAATGGCTCAGTGGTGAGAAGGAGAGGTATCAACGGAGCAAGCTATCAAACAGAGACTTTCAAGAAAGGAGAAAGCCCATCAACTTTGGCAGGATTCGTTTGAAACTTGTGGGAAATTGAAACCTCATGGTTGTGATCACATGGATATCTTTGCTATGTGCAGATCCTAAGGACGTGCATTGGCACAAACCATTTCTGAATTCATGTCAGGAGTTGACCTGTTGTTGTTCCTATTAGTCATTACAATTGAATGAATCAGCTTCCAAGCTATTTGATTGATGTTGTGTGTGTGTATGTGTTGGTAGATAGCGAAATGAAGCTTGCTTGTTGTTCCATGCAGCCACCACACCATGCCACAATGACCTCTAGGTGCCACACCATCTGTTTTTTTTTTGTTGCAAATGAGGGGGCACTTAAATGCACGCAGGAGTATGATGTCATGACTGTACTGCTCCTGCTTGCTCCAGGGCACAGCCAACAGCTGAATAGGCCTTAAACTCAGCAGCAGTTGGGTCCTTTGATGACATCTGCTGCTGATGTCAGGTAATCTGGAAGCACAGTTGCATTGATGCAAATGGTGACACTGGGAGGTTTGTCTGAACAGCTTGTTGTTGGTACATCACTCACACCCTCTCTCTTTGGCAAAATACATTTCATGCCAACCTGAAGTGAATCAACAAACTGGGGCAGCCCGCCCCTTCGTCACAAAAAAAAACAAATTTAAAATAATAAACAATGAAAAATCGATCGGTTGGTTCAGTTTATTAATCAAGGTCGAAACAATATAACAACAACAACACATGGAGCAACAACAACAACAAGAAGAAGCACTACAACAGTCCCTTGGAGAGGTGGCGCCTGCGAGCCCACCAGCCTCCGTTTCAGAAGATGAATGCACAGATGTGTTTGTGCTCCTTCCTGATTTTGAGGATGATGATGAATCCAGCGCTGCTGCTGCTGAGGACAACGTTTGGGTCTTCAAGGCTTCAAAGAGTGAAAAGAGACAGAAGCGATTTGAAGATAAGATTGAAAAGAGAAAGCAAAATAGAAAGAAAAAGAAGAAACAAAGAAATAATCTGTTTCAAGGCCTTGAAACAGATTCTGAATCATCATCATCGAAGATGGAGCACCGACGAACGCCCAAAGAGGACGATGCACTACAACAACCAACATCACCTGCTGCATCTGTATGGCAGACCCACTGGCCAAGAATAGCCATCGATCTAAGCTTTGAAGGGCGCCTCTCTGACAAAGTGGGTGACTAGCCTTCCCTCAACAGGAATTCTGTTGTGTCCATGGTGCCACCCCCCCAAGCTAACAACTTCTGCCCTTCTCTCTCTTGCCTTTTTTTGTGTCGTTCTCTTTTTGGTTGGTCTAAGGAAGTGCGCAGTGTGGCTCATCAGATTCAAATGAGCTATGGCTGGTGGGTGTTTGACTCATTTTTATCATCAACTGTTTCTGGTCTCTGCTTATCAGAGCTCACAGCCACCCCAAACACTCTTGATAACACCTTAACTAATCTCTCTGCTCTCTCTGCTCCTCTCTCAGGCTCAAAGCCTGGCGGAGGCCATTAGAAGTTCATTTGACTTCTCTTAATCCTCGTGTTGAGGCTGCCCTGAACAGGCACCAGGGCTACCACAGGTTTGCCTTTGCATTATCCTCTTTTATATATATCATCATCAGCTGTGTACAAATGGAATTGAAATAGTAGACAGCTGCATGCAAACATTGTGCATTTAGCTTACTGACAAAGCCACAGGTGGGATGTGGGGAAACACACAGACAGCTTTACAGATGTTTTTGGAGAGGACACATCTAAGCTGATCTACCTTTCGCCTGATGCCCCTGAGCCACTACACACCATTGAAGAGGACAAAATATATGTTATAGGAGGAATTGCAGATACGCACATCATTAAAGTAACCCCCCTGCGCCTGTTAACTGCTTAATTCCCCACAAACGAAGAAGCGAGTGAGCAATGATGGTTTGGATGAGACATCTGCAATTACTCAACTGAGCACACGATCCTCTTTCTTAGGGCCTGACCTATTATAAGGCTGTGGAACAAGGGATTGCAACAGCTTGCCTGCCAGTGAAACAGTACAGCACTGCTAGCCGAAAAGTACTAAACATAAACCATGGTATGGGCTTTTGCATATCTTCACAGATCTCTCTCCTGAAAAGTTCTTTTGGGCCACACCTTACTAACACCAATGAAAATGCTAACCATGCCTCTCTTTCTCTACTGTAGTTATTGAAATAATGGCCTATGTTGCAGAGACAGGTGACTGGAAGACTGCACTTGAACGTTCCATCCCCAAGCGACGAGCATACTTTGTCCCAGTGGAACAGCCACACAACAAAGAGAATCTTGAGCTCAAGAAATCAGACAAAATGGACAAAGTGTTTCTTGAAGAAGGAAGACAATAAAATAGAATGGTTTGGTGAGTGCATAAAGTATAACAAGAAGCAACCAAATAAAACGCTCTTCACCTCCCTTGTGTTATCATGATGATGCCAAAGCAAATTAAAAATAGTTCCAGAAAAATCAAGATTATTCTATATTATTCTAGAAAATGCATTTTCTATATTATTCTATATTATTCTAGAAAACCCGCAACAACTCTCCACGATTCTGATTGGGTAAATAATTAATGGAAACCTTTTATAGACAACTTACTTAAAACAAATCTTTTGCCAATGATAAATCTAAATCCTTTTTAATTAAACTACTTAATAATTAAGGTATTAAGGAAATCGGGTCCCGATAGTGTAAGAATACGACCACAATACCACCAAGTCGTCAACACCAGGAAAAGGCTGGGTAGTATTGCAAGGCAGAAGGGTGGGCCAACATCTTCGCCCTCCCCCCTCCCCCTTCTAATCTCTCTGTAATTCTTGGGAGAAGAAATAATACACACCAAAATGGAGAAAGAAAAGGAAGCAGCACGCAGCAGCGGCCAGGTGAAAGAGAAAGAAGGGCTGGAAGATGAAGATAACGGCTCCTTTATTATTGAGGGGGACGACGAAGAAGATTCTGAGGATTCTGAGGATTATGAAGAGGGTGAAGATCTGGACGACGACGAAGTGGAAGTTATTGAAACAGAGATTGAAATTGACAATATTATGGGGTCTCTGATTTCAGAGATAGACAGACTGGAACTTGAGGAGCAAGACCAGCTGTTGCACAAGAGGGAGTGGAATTTTGCAGTCAGGAAGTATGCAAATGTGTTTATGGAGCTTCTGGCAGCACTCCAGAAGGACAAGGAGCTCATAGTGGCGCCAGCATCAAATCAACTGTCAAGTGCAAATACAGAGAAGGAAAAGATACAACAGCATCGAAGAAGAAACTCGAGCCAAGAGTCACGAAAGTACTCAATTCTTGCAGTCCTTGCCAATGAGCTCTCCCCTCGTTCTTCCAGCCATCTTGATAAGCCATCTGCCAAAGGCACTGTGATGCTTTCTGACCTTCTTGCCGACTTCAAGGGTGCACAGCCATCTGCTGCTTTCACTGATTTTGTCTCAATGCTTAAAGGTCAGCTGGTATCCCAAACTGAGAAGACTGGCAACACAGAAGGTGAAGGTGTTGTTGCCACAGCCACAGCTAACCCCACGACAACTGCTACTTCTTCTGGTGGTGTTCGTAGTGGACTCATAGTGCCAACAACCAAACAGAGGAAGTATATTGAATGCAATGGGCTTCATTATCACTCTGATATGCCTAGGCTGGACACGTCTCCTCATGCCCTCTCCTGGAAAGATTATAACCCCAACCACGCGCTCTGGCTCTCCTTCTGCTCTGTACTTGTCTATAGGAAACTACCTTTCATAGAACAGTGTGTGCTTCAAGTTTGGGGTAATATGCACGTTATACACTTGATTTTAAACCATTTGTTTACATTACCATGCTCCCCCTTCCTTTGCCTTCTCTTTTGCCTTCCCATTGCCTCTCTAATCTTGCTTTTCATTATTCTGGTTTGAATAACGGTAGGTTGGAAGGATTGGCAGTATTTTGAGAATATAGACACAGATACTCATGTAAGATCATGAAACAATTCTTGCTCTGATGACTGAGTCACCGTGGCCAAGACTGACGCTCTTGTTTCTTTCTCTCCTGATTTCTCCTTAGGCTTATGGCATGTACAACAATGACTGTTGTGTGATCAGCTTCCGAGGCACAGAATCCACTAAAAATTGGATGACCAACCTCAAGTATCAAATGGTATCTATGTTCCACCTGACCATCTTTGTTATTTCTTAAATTAAGTCTATTAGAGCCTCTTACATTAACCTTTCTCTGCACAGACAGAACCATTTCCAACTCTGGATGGTATTGGTGTGCATAACGGTTTCAATAGGGCGCTCATCACCATCATCGACGGCATCACTCAATTTGTTGCCAAATCTCGTGCCAAGAATCCATCTCTGCCTCTGTATAGCTTCCCAATCATATCTCTCTTCTCCATAGTTTGTCATATCTAATATACTATAGGTTTTTGACTGGACATTCTCTGGGTGGAGCACTTGCCAATCTCTGCCTGGCCTACTTCACATTCCCCAGCGATCGCATAGAGCGCACGCAAGCACAAAAGAGTCTCAAAGCAAGGCTTCTGAGACGTACAAATAAACCAGCTGCTGAGTCAGAAGATCAACCAAGCGTTGATCTTTCCTCTGATGGTAAGGAATACACCTCCTTTCCTTCTCCACTTCTATGTATTGCGCCGTTTATCAAAACAATTGTTTAAAACTAAAACCCTGTCACAGAAAACTCAGAAATAGATGAGAGCAATTTTAGGCTTTCTCATTTATCAGATGCAGCAAAAGCAGCCTTTAAGCCCATCCAAGTCACTGGTACTGAAAACTTCGCTCCTTTCAATGCCTTCAAAATAGAAGCCTTACTCATTCGTTGCATAATTTAGCTGTCTATACATTTGGCCAACCTAGAGTTGGCAATCAAAAGTTTGCCTATGAGCTCAAGAGGCACACTAGTAACACTATCTTTTATAGATTGACAAACAACAACGATGTTGTACCAGGTATGGTAACCATTAAATATGCCAAACTTATCCAATGCAACATATATTTTGGGTAGCAAAGAAATTTATAGAAGAATAAAAAATATAACATATCAGGAGTGCCCAAGAGTGGCACGAAAAGGAATTATCATCACTGTGGCACACGCGTGTTCATCTCTGCTGATTCAGTTTTCATCAAGGTGAGAGGAATTCCCTCAATCTTTGCAATCATCATCCATCCGAAATAAACTGAACTGATCACATTAATGCAATTGGCCGTCAGGGAGACGAGGCTGCACGTGAGATACGAGAAAAATACAGAAGAGGCCAAGGTGCTATAGCTCGCAAGAAACAGGGCCTCAAAGACCATTCTGTGTATCGTTACATCGCTCAAATCGAACAGAACTATCACCAAAATCAAAAAATCATAAGGTACAAATAATATATTCTGGGAGGGGATGTAGTTGATGACATTGGATTATTCACCTCTCAATGCACAGTCAAGCAATATTCACTCTTTATTTTTGCAGGAATCGCTCGTTGACGCGATTAACTGGAGTCATATCTGCTGAGAAAACAGTAATTACAGAAAGTGATATTAAACAGGTACCATTGAGACCCGAGAGCAGAGAGCAGAGAGCAGAGAGCAGAGAGCAGAGAGCAAAAACAGAGGACCAAAGATTCCTTGTATGTTTGATCTTGATAATTTTCTAATATTGCCTGTTCAAAAGAAAATCGAGTCCACCGATGTGTTGGATTTATTGAAAGGCCTATCAATAAGTGATTTTATGAATGATGATATTGGAAAGACCAAGAAAGAAAAGGTGAAGGAAGCACGCAAGAATGCTAAAGTACACCGCCGACAACAGTCCAAAGACATTAAGCAGGGAAAGGTATCCTTGAGTTCACTCTTTCTGGCCCTTCATTATTCATATATGCTCATTTTTCCTCAACAGATTGCCATCAGTGGACCAAGAGACTTTAAACATGAAACCCATATGGATAGTCTTAGTCAGAATGCCTCATTTGGAGATTTGCAAGCCGAAGAAACAGTTGACATTGAGCTTTCCACAAAGAGTATGACCATGCTCCTTTTTTAACAACTAGGCTTGCTAGAAGATCTCATTTGTTTCATTTCATTAGAATCAAAAAAGAAGAATGAGCAGATAGTGATAAGCAGTCCAAACGGCTTTAGGCATGAGGCTCACTTAACCAGCAAGGAAGAGGGTTCTTTTGGAAATATTCCAGGCTCTCCAAGTGCCCCCAGCGAAACGCCTGTTGTAAAACAAGATAAGAGTAAGTATCCAACACTCGAAAGATTTGCAAGATCTTACTGTATCATACATACTGGTACTGATCACCTTTGTTAACATTCATATATTAATGTACTCTTGTGAATCAATTAGAGCAATCCAGAAGAACGAAGCTTTCAAGTATGTATAGACAAAGTTTTGTTGAAAGAGGGAAGAATGCAAACTTGGACTCCACTAACAATGTTTATATGGTAATTATAGGACAAAAACACTTCCAGGTAAGCGGCCCAATGGACTTCAGGCACACTTCCCATATTGGCCTTGAGGACGCCTTCGGTCCTGTACCGCTGCCGCCAGAGACAATAGAAGGTATGATAGCCAATCCTTCTTGCTAACTCATCTATTTATAGATTTTGGTGACACTAAGAGTTCTTTAACATGACACACAGCGACTCACACCTGGGAACAATCTAAGTCGCCAGTTCTTTCGGGCAATCCATCGGTAACTCCCAATAGTTTGCATTCAACAGTTGCTATTTTAGAACTATTATGATTAATACCCTTCTAGGAACGCAGAGCAAGTGACTCTCCTGAACCTACGCCAGCTCTTACCCCTCGATCGCAGGGCGTGCGCTTTGCCTGCAGTGTCAGCTCTAGTCCGGGTTCCAGTGTTAGTTCCCTTCACCGTACAACTTCCAGTATCAACGTAGGATCAAAGTCCAGCAAGGACGAGGTGGAAAGTAGTGGACTCAATCCCAATCGACAATCAGCCCCCAGCCGCTTGGGTCCACTTACATTTATGGCCGGCGATACAACTGCTGCTCCGGTCAGTCAGAATGAACAAGCCCCTGAGGAAAGCAAAGCAGTTTCTGTACAAAAGGATACACCTAATTCCAATCGTCCTCTTCCTCTGCCACCACCCAACAAGCCTCATCTCCCTCCACCTCTCCCTCCGTTTTCTTCAACCCAACACACTGGATCTCTTTCACGTTCTTCCCCAAGTGTGAGGCCAAGCCTTCCCGCTGGAGCAGTCAAGAAGGTCAGCTTGGAGAGAAGTGGGGCGTTGAGCTATTCTGCCTCAGCTTCTGTATCTGTATCACCTGCCAAGCGCATTGCTGACCTAAAAGAAAAGTTTGAACAGAACCCAGCAAAGACACACACACACAATAATTGTCACGACTGATTTGCAATTCACAAACTATTTTTGTAACAAGAGATAAACAATTTAATTAATTAATTATTTTTTTGAACTCATTAATCACACAAAGTTCTGTCTGTATCGGTGTACTCATGTTTACCAAGGTCTTTTCAGAATGAGCATTTATGGTGTTGTTAAAGTACATTTTTCTCTTACAAAATAAAAAATGTGTTTTAAGGTGATTAGAAATTCCAGTTGCTTTTTGTTTAGGACTTCTTGAGTCATGAAGTGCAATCTGGGAGCATGGGGAATATGGGGTGGGGTTCGAACAGAAATTGTGCATTTAGGACAACCTGGAAGTTAACTGAGCTGCTCACTCAGATACATAATTCTTTTCAAAATCTCCGTCATTGCTTCATCACTACTGTAGTTGGAGATACCAAGTTCTCCAGGATGGTATGTACTCCTTGTACCATTATCTTAAGTGAATTTCCAAGATTATATCTGAAGTATTGCCTCACCAGAGTGAATACCATTGCTTCTATAAAATGGGTCTAAATTGGTATCATGATACAACCCTTCTACAGGAACACAACGACACAAGTGCATTCTAGTACACAAAGACAAACTACATGAAAGGAGTTCAGGAGAGTACTTTAGTTGTCTGTGCCATTGTGTTATGCCTGGTTCTGCTTAGGTGCTTGCCAGCTGAAGGCCAGCCATCCTCAGAGATCTGTTCAAGCACTGTGATAGGACCATCAGTGTTGATTGGGGACAGGGTGAGCATAGGATGCAACAACTCGATCATTAGAGCCTCCACTATTGAGGAAGCTGTCTCCATTGGCAACCTCAACGTCATAGACCACACATCCATCCGAATAGGTTTATATTAGAATGTCTTTTTGTAAATTAAGCATATCTTTAGTTTAGAGTGACTCACTTTGGAATTCCATCAAAATAACAGGGTCTTCACTGGGCAATAAGAACTATTTCTTGAACGCTGTGGCTGGTCCTTATACAGTGTTCGGGAGTGGCAACTCGTTCACTAGCTCTTTCTCCAACCAACAGAATTCTGCTAGCAACCCCAACACATTTGGGGATGACAATGCTATCGACTCCACCAGCTTCTCGACTGACAGTACCATTGGAAACAACAACATCTTCAAGGGCTCGACTGTAGGATATCAGAACATCATTGGGAACCAGAACACAATTCTCTCTTCACTCCTCAACTATCAGAACAACATTGGGCAGGAAAACTTTATCCAACAGACGACTCTCAATAACGTGGGAATTGGAAATACAAACATCATTTCAGGGTCATACATAGACTCTTCGTCTATCATCGGCTCAGAAAACAACATCTATGGGGCAAGGATCTTCTATGGCGCCCTCATTGGGACACAGAACAACATAACCAATGCCCAGATAGGAAGCAACGATGTGTTGGGAGACTTTATCACCATTGGAGTTGGAGCCAGGCTGGATTTCAACGTCCAAGTGGGCTGTGGGGCAAACATTGGAGACAATGTGAGCATTGGCTCTAATTCCTTCATTGGGTGCAATGCTGTTCTTCCCCCAGGCACTGTTATTGCCCCAAGTACAGTTGTTCCTGCTTCTGGAGAATGCCAGTGTGCCACTTGAGAAGTGTAAGGACGGACCGAGCCCACCAGGCTTTAATGTGAAATGTTTGTTGAAATTGTATTCATTTTGGAAGAATGATGACATTGTTAGTTTGTGTTTGTGAAACTAGTTACACAGTAATACTTATATTTTAGCATATGATGATGGTACCATGGTTTGCATTTACTTCAGCCTCCCTCCAAGCAACAATATGGCAATGGATAGTGCAACTCCCACAGTTCTTCCCAAGTGAAGCCTAAAGTATTGAGAGACTGCCTCGTTAAACTCCACTTCATCAATATTCTGTGTCCTCATGCTGACAATGCTTGGAATCATTGTTGTTGCTGTGATGGCAAAGTGTGACACTATTTCTGTGGCTGCAGCGACGTAGCAAGCATATCCACCTCCCTTCCAACCGTGCAGAGTCAGAAGCAGGCCCCCAATTCCTGCCAGCGGAGCAAGAATCTGCCTGGGACGAAAAGCCAGGGCAATTGCTTGAGCAGATTCTTTGTCAATCTTCATCATGGCAGGCCCTTCAACGGCGCCATGGTAGACTGCAGCGCCAAGAGCAATCAAGCAGGCTTGTAGAAGCATAACAAAGATAAGAAAGGGAAGAGATAAACAAGAATAAATAAAATGGAATATTTATTGAGTACCCAACAGTAACTGGAAATTCTTGTAAGTTGCCTTTATCATGAAAGAGGAATATATATATAGCGCGATTCAATCAAGTTCGTACACTTGGCCAAAAATTTTAGACAAATTAACTCAGTTTGCTGTTCTAAACTATGGTGTCGACACCAGAAATGAGAGAAATGTCTACACTTTGTACGAACTTGCTTGAATCACGCTATAGTTAAAAAAAGGTAAACTAAAGAGATGAAGATATTGTTGTCTTGATATATAAGTTTTGTAAATATTAAATGCTGTAATGTTAAATTGGTCCAAAATAAATGAAGTTACATTGTTTTCTTTTTCACTGTGTTATCCAAACCCCCCCCGGGCTTTATTTTTTATTTTAAAATAAATAAAAGTGGTTTTGTTATTATTTTTTTTAACTTGGGCTTTCCTTTTGATGGATTCCTCAGCAGATCTGGCAAGCCTGCATGAAAGCTTTGAGGCAATGGAGGCCTCTGTGGTGGCGCTCAGGCATGACCTGCATCGCCACCCTGAGGTTGGATTCAAAGAATTTAGGGCCCAGGCCTGCATCTCAAAGAGCCTCATAGACGCCGGCCTTCCTCCCCAGTGCATCAAAGTACAACTTCTCTTCGCTCTCTCACTGACCCTCTGAGATAATTGTCTTTATCATCACGACTTTGGGTTCCACCACAAAGCCGCCCTTTGATATATCTGATATATATTACAATCTGGGAGGAAGGATTCTAACATGTTAACATGTGTTTGGGTGGGCCCATAGGAGTGCGCTGGCACAGGCCTTGTCGTTGACATCACAGGAACCGCGGATGAGACAGTGGACAGCGCGAAAGGAGTAGCACACGTGAAGGTCGTTGCTCTGCGTGCAGATCTCGATGCGCTTCCCATGACTGAGGAGAACCAGAGCTTGCCCTGGCGCTCCATCAAGTACGAAGCTGAAAACGAGAATTGTAGAGAGAGAGCAGAACAATGTTGTTAATCTTCCAGTACTCTTGCAGCGAGGGTGTGGCCCACATGTGCGGGCATGATGGGCACATGGCAGCCTTGGTGGGCGCCGCCAAGCTGCTCATTGCTGCACGCCACAAGATTCCCAAGGACCAAACAGTTAGGCTGCTCTTCCAACCTGCTGAGGAATCCCCTGGAGGCGCTCCTGTAATGATAAAAGAAGGTACTCGTTGATTACCTCAAAAAAGATGGAATGTCATAAACACAAACAGTTTGTTAACACTTGGCAACATTGTTTTTCTTGTTGCAGGCTGTTTGGAGGGAGTAGAAGAGATATATGGTATGCACAACTGGCCAACAATGAAACTGGCCACATTAGCTACAAAGACAGGCCCTGTCATGGCCCACACTTCCAAATTTACAGTCACAATCAAAGGGCAAGGAGGCCATGGTTCCCAGCCTCATGTAAATCAGTTCCTCCCACACCATGGAGAGAGA
>CDFI01106213.1:3314-14477 GCA_000826405.1 Acanthamoeba divionensis | reverse complement strand
ATGATTGGCTTTCGATCGCTAGCGTACCCTGAGCCGCACAATCAGCGCACATCTTGTTTTCAGGCATTTGGAGAAGTTTGTCGAGGCGCGCGCGAAGCTCATCCTGGTCAACCACCAGAGGCACGATCGCGCCTTCATCGTGGTGATGGCCATTCGCCTCGAATGTCTCTTTGCCACCACCAACAGCGACACCACCGACACCTTGGTATACTTCATCCTGCTGTACAGCAACCAGCGTCGATCTCTCCCTCTCCCTCTCCCGTTCTCGTTCCAGTTCTTCTTCCCATTCCATTTGCATTCCACGTTTGATCTCCTTTCTTACTTCTTTGTTCACTCGCTTGGAAGGTATCTTCATCATCTTCTTGAGCTCCTTCTCCTTCTTCTTCTCCATCTTAGTCCTTTCCTTTTCTCTTTTCTTTTCCGATTTTTCTCTCCTTTCTCTTTCCTTTCGTTCCTTTCGTTCCCTTGTTCTCTCACTGATCGACTCCTTGGAGTTCACCCCACGCAATCGGAGACCACCAAAATGAGGATTTTGCGATCGGGGAAATCGCAAACTCTGTACACGCGATAGGTCGCCAAGCTTTTGTTTCTTTGGTGTGATAAGAAAAATCAATTAGTCAATGCATCTCAATAGACTTGGACAACTCTCTGAGCTCCTTCTTCTTTCCTCTCTGCTCTCTCGGGCCCAGAAGGTTTGACTTGACAAACCTGTGGCAGCGTAGGAATGCGAGACCTAGGAATGCTGGTGCGGCTGACCATTAGAGCATAAAAGCGTACCAAATTTTGATATACTGACTTGTAGTTAGCTTTCAGATCCTTGAACGTACCCAGATCCTTGGCTGGAACATTATATTATCATATCATCAATACATACATACAAAAGTCAAGGGTATGTTGTGGGGACACATACGCGCCAGAAACCATCTGAGCTTGATGAGCAGGTAAGTAGACATTGATAGAATGTTCGAAGATTCTGTGACAAGCAAAGGCAAAATCTCCAATTCGTATTCTTCCACAGTTTCCGAAAGCTTAAAGAATATCATGTTGGGAATGCTCAGCAAGCATAGCTGCAAGCTCAGTAGCCCATCCAGTTGTCTGTAGAAGGAGGGAAAAAAAAGCGGAAATGTAACAGTAGGCTATGGGTCAACAACGAATATTCTCGTTTACTTTCGCTTTTGAGAAAGGAAGGTGTGACCATCTTTATTACCTGAAGGAATCCACTTCGTTAAATTGAAGTTGGCCTTGCAAGACTTTTTGCTGAGCGATGTAGGTTTGCAGTGAATAACTTCCCTCAAACTCAGGAAAGTTATTATGAAAATGTATCTTCTTCTCCAAGAACACACTTATAGCATGCAAGAGCTGAGTTCGCTTACTGTCCCTGAAAGAAGTAAAAAGGTTTTGATTTTGTCAATCTTTCGCGATGACGCTCCTCCTTAACAAGGTATAAATGAAAGCTTATGAGAAGCGCGTACCCTTCATCTGTGGGCTGTTGAGACTGAGTTGTGAAAGTTGCACGAAGAGTTTGAAACCATGATACATGGTTATAGCTCTCCAACAAAACGGAAGGAGAGGCCTTTCTAATCAGGCGGAGAATAATTACAAAACATCTCAGACATTCTTCACGGTTGTTGGCTATATTTTTTGCCTTTAGATGCGCATAAAATTCATCAGTAATAGCATGCGAACTCCACAACGAGGCATCCGTTATGTCGGCTGGTCATTGTTAAAGAAGGATGTTAAAGGCAAATCTCTAATGCTATATACATATGTATGTCTGGTTTTAAGATACTAGCAGGAGAGGAAGAAAAGGATTACTATTTGCGTCGCAGAGTGCCCATATTTTATTTCCCTTCGCAACAGCTGCACGAGACAGATAGTCGGCTTGAAAAACAAATGCGGCGTCATACCCTTTTAGAAAAAGGAAGAAAGAACAAGTTGAGGTAAACTATGAGATGGCTAATATATCGTAGTGTGTGTAGTTATATACAATAAAACTCTTTAGATTATTTTTAATATGAGGTTACCTATTTCTTCCGCAAACACATCATGAAGCGAGATTTCAAGATTCATAAACTGCTGCTTGTGTTTGATAACACTCCCGTGTCCATGCACGGAGGGCACCGAAGGAGAATTTGAAGGTGAAAATGATGCAGCAGCATTCAACGCAGTATCACTAGACTCGAGTGTCGATTTTTCATCCAACATAGAGAGCCCTCCTTCAGAGTTGTTGCCACTCGGCTCTATCGAGTGCTTGTTCACCAGCTTGCTCTTTCGCTTTGATTTGTCCTTGCCCTCTTTCGATTTCTTCTTTGCTTTGCGAACTTTCTGTTTGCCTGATGAATCAAGCTCCCCCAACATTCCTAAATCGTCCTCTTCGCTGCTCGGACTCAGCGAGCTGGCCGCAGGTATCGAGCCATCGCGAGAGGGTTTCTTTCTCTTGACTTTAACTTTCTTCGTTACTCTCTCGGTCTCGCGATCCTCTGTTGCTGGCTCCTCTGTAAGGTCACCCACAGAATCCGTCTCTCCAGAACCCTTTCCTTCTCCCTCTCTCTTCTCTCTTTCTATTAATTCCATCAATGTTTCAAACGTGATAATGTCATCTTTCTTGTTGAGAGGGTTTCCAGACTCGTACTTGGTTTGGCTTGGGTTGCTAAGAGGATTGCCAGATTCGTACTTGGCCTGGCTTGGGTTGAGAGGATTGCCAGATTCATATTTTGTCTGCAGACTGTTTAGAGGGTTTCCTGACTCATATTTATAATCACTGGTGATAGGTGTCAATATCCCTTGGTTATTGCTGAGAGGATTTCCAGAGTCATATTTACGTCCACCGCTTTTCACGGTAGTCAAAGCTGCCTGGTTGCTATTTGCGCAAAGATTTCCCGAATCAAAGGGGAGACCTCCGCTGCCAATAGGATTCAACACGACGCCCGTACCATTCATCGCCATGCCCATGTTGTTTATATTATTTACATTACCAATACTGGTGGGAGGGATGACAGGAATCAGGGAGACCTGAGACACAGGAGTGAAGTTTCCAAAAGGATCTTGTTCATGATTGTTGTCCAAAATATTCATGTTTGTGTTCATGCCCATATTCAAGGGAAGGTTGCTGGTTAATCCAATCATATTGGTGTTACTTGCACTATTTCTAACCAAAATGGAATCAAATGAGTCATGCAGAAGTGAGTCTTGAGCATGGGTGGAGTTATTATCAGTAATTCCGCTGAGAAGGTCGTCCTCAGGTCTTCTTCGCTCTTCAAGCTCCTCTCTCCTGATAATGTAGCTCTTCTTTTTTGTCGTTTTTTGTGGCTCGGGAGATGGGGGAATGGGAGGAATTGTCTCAGGTGTCTCTTTTGTTATTCTATTACGTTCTGTTTGCTTTGAGTTAGAAAAGAATCTTCAGATTGAGAAATAAATAGTCAAATCTATACCTCTGCTGACGTCCCCCGAATGAAGTGATCTCACTTTTTCCTGAGGTATGAAAACAAAAAGGAAAGCTTGTTTGAAAGAGCCAATGATCATAATATTGAGGTAAAAGGAGCAGAGAAATAGGAGGAGTGTCACTTACAGGGTCCCTTGGCGTGTCTTTGTCTTTATCCTCTCCGCCCCAAGTCTTTGCTCGTTGTGGCTTTCCTGGTACATTATCCCCAGAGATGCCTAGTTGCTTTTTCAGCTTCTGAAGCCGTCGCAGAACCCATGAAATTGATGGTCTCTCTTCAGCATCTGGCTGTAGCATATACTCTAGATTATTGTACGATTAGACACTTGGCAGTTAGAGAAATATTGAAGAGGAAGCCTTACTAATGAAATCCAATATGGGTTGTGAATATTGTGGTGTGTCTGGAAAAACAACATTCGCGTTGAGAATAGCTAGTCTGCCTCCCACGCTAAATGCATCTTCAAAAAAACACATTTTGTAAAGCATACATCCCAAAGCCTTATTGAGCATAACAAGTATATAGTTGTTATTACTATTCATAAGAAAAAAGAGGTATGGAGAAGAATAGGAGTACCCAAATATCAACTTTCTCAGTGATAGGCTTAGCAGCATACAGGTCCAGCATCTCTGGAGCCCTGTAGACCATAGTTGTGTTTCTTTCAATATCGTATTCCGCAGCTTCGCGCTGAGCCTGTGTCTTGGGGCAGTGTACGACTGCCGTTGAACTTCCAAAGTCACAAAGCTTGTACGCCCCATCATTACCCATGAGCACGTTTTCAACTATACCAGTAATAGTTATTATAAGGTCAAGAGTGGATGAGGAAATGAAGCAGGCAGAAAGAGAATTTATACCTTTGATATCTCGGTGTGCAAAGGGGGGCCGGTGCTGGTGGAGAACTACAATGCCTTCACAAATATCACCCATAATGCTGATGAGCTCCTCTTCAGTGAACCATTTGCCCTCACTGTGTCGCGCTTCCATTACATCAAATAAACGAACTAGAGAGAGTATATTTGGTTAGCCAGAAGCGGTGGCGTGGTGACCGGAAGGAGATAAATGTATTCATGCATGGGGAAGAAATAGATTCAATGGATGAATACGTACCATCAGCGTATTCCATGACGATATTGGCTTCCATAAGATCTTCGTTCTTCCTCTCGTTGCTAGTTGTCACATTAGCACATTCAAAGCGGATGAGGTTCCTATGAGGCGGGATGCTTTTCTGTAAAAGAAACGAAGGTAAATGGATATTCTCTCTTCCTCTGGCTGCGCAGCTACTGAGTAGCCATATCTCTATATCTATCTGCTCTCTGCTCTCTATGCCCAGGGTCCGCAGTACATCAACGCTAAGGCATTACGAAAATATGTCTATCTCTCACTCACACAACAGCAGGGTCAAGTTACCATGAGTGTGACCTCCTGCTTGACACTCTCAAGCTCTTCTGGAGACAGCAACATCCTCTTTAGCGCAAAGACATTGCTGGTGCCCTCTTCCACTACTCGGAATACAACTGAGAAACCCCCTAAATGGTATTCATAACGTTACAAATCTCAACTTGTACCAGCAAGTCCATTTGTGGAATCGTGATAAACTGTTCTTCTTACAGCTTGACAGTTAACCCACCTTCTCCAAGCACCTCTTTGGCTTTAAATTTCCTGTTCTTGACTTCCACCACCTTCCCAATGAAGGGTTTGCCCCTTCCATCCTGAGAGGGAGCTAAGGTTAGCCCCCTCTGATTCTCAAATGCACAAGGGGCTCAAAATGCCATTGTGGGAGCAGTGAGTACCTTGTAGGCTTTCTTGGTGGGCTTTTTCTTTCCATAGAGTCTCTTCATCTGCAGCTATCTAGACTCTTGGTTGGATCCAACCCACATACACAAAGATAAAGGGGCTCGCCTGACGAAGATTGCAAACTAGCAGTCTATTCTTTGTCTCGATAGGAGATAAAGAAAGATAGAGATAGAGATAGATATCTATCTCTGTAATCAAACCTAATTACTGTTTAATTTCCTGTTCAATCTCTATTTTCTATTATCACCAGCACCCCCGGCCTCAAAAATCCCTCGTCTTTTTTCCCAATTCTCAGCCCTTCGGCACTCCTGCGTTTAGCTTGCTTTAATCTTGCCCTTTTCCTAATTTAATTAATCTCTCTACGTTTGCCTGCGCTTGGCTTAGCCCCAGGCGCAGCGCAGTGTGGGTTGTAATATCTGTCCTCTGTGCTTGCGTGCATAAAAAGAGAATCTTCAAATGCGGACAAAATGACGCTCGCATAGACAGGCTACGAATAAACGCATTAAAAATAATAAAATTCTTAACCAACCCCTTATCTCATTCAGAGACAAAGCACCTGATGAGTTGGAATGAAGTTTCTTATGGAGTGGTGTTTGCTTTGTGTTAGAGCACATTGCAGTTTTTTTAACACTTTTTAATTCATTTATTAAGCTGTTTGGTGTCAGCTGGAGCTATTCTTCTAAGAGGCACTGTGGAGTCGTTAATGTCTGCAGAAGGAGGAGGTTCTGCAGAAAAGTCGCTTTCTGTTAAACGGTTCAAAGAAAAGGCAGACCTCTTTTTTTTAGAGACCCCTTTTTCTGTCAGAGGAACAATACCCATAAAAAGACTCGCTTCATTTCTCTTGGTACAATACTCTGTCAACTATGAGCAGCTCCAAACCACTGACCTTTTTGGTCTGTGTAGATGGATCAGCTGGTGCAGAAAGAAGTCTCTTCCCCCCCCCCTCTACACGCTGAGATTAAGAGCCTTGTGTCATATTGAACGGGACCTTATTTTGACCAGCTTTTCAGGATGCTCTGAGGATCATCACAAGGAAGGGACCTGGTGGTATGCTTCATGTCCTTCATGTGATGGAGGTGGCAGAGACGTCTGCTTTTGATCCATTCCATGACGTGCTGGACCATTTGCACAATGTTGAGGAGAAGCAGAGAGCAGAAAAGATCAGAAAGAAATACACTAGCCTTTGTGAAGCTGCGAGGGTGAGTAATTCCAACTAGTCCCTCATTTGTAGCAAGATGGTCAGCCATGAGCCTTGGCAAGGGATATATCCGCGTAGTACTGTCCCTTATATTTTACAACCCTTTCTGTACAGGTGAGGTATACATATCTTGAGGTAGAGGACACCAGCACCAGACAGGCCATCTGTGACCAAATTGATAAATTAGCAGACCGCCTTGATCTTGTTGTGGTGGGGAGAAGAGGACATGGCACACTGACAAGGTATTCCATTTCCCTTTCTCCTGCTATTCTGTCATTCCACTCACAGCTCTTCATTCATCAACATTTGATTTGGTCCTCCAGTTTACTTGTGGGCTCAGTATCAGAGTATGTTGTTGAGAACTCAGTGTGCCCTGTGATGGTTGCTCACTCTCCTGCTCAACATCACAAGGCCACATAGTGCCATTTTCGCGTTCAGAGGGTAACTAACTGTACATAGAGGCGATATTACAATTTTTATAAAAGATCCTTCTTCATGATACCTTTCTTGGTTTTATCACTAATGACTGATCATACACTTCTTTTTCCGTCAGCCATTTCATCGGATTATAGTTTGTCTTTTGATCCTTCTTATTCGTTTTATCATTTGATTCTTTCTTTTCATGGTTTCTTTCCAACAAGAAGGTTTGAACATGCTCGATGGGCTTGAAGGGATAACTTGTTGACTGGAACTTGTGAATTTCCAACAGAACCTTGCCCATGATCATCATCTTGTTGAAGTTGACGAGCCCCTCCTTGGTATCTTCGTTTTCATCAATGTACGTAAGCAAGGTAAGGTAATGCCCCATGAAGGGTATGGCTGGCGGCGAACAATTGCCCAGCTCAGCCTGTTATTTTAAAATAATTCTATGAGAACAGAGCAGAGAGGTAGGGAGAGATAGATGAAGTGCCTTCAATCTAGCAAAGTTGTCATCAGGATTTAGCAACTCTTGTAACTGATCCAATGTATGCATATCCTTAGGGCTTATGAACTACATTAAGTGAACATATTATGCGTTATTAGGCGTTCAGTCGAGAGCAGAGCAGACCTGAGCAGTGCATAAAAAGAGGTACGTACATCCCAATCATTCTGTAATCGCCGTATGCTTGAGTTAGTGAGAGCAGAGAGAAGCAGCATCGCTCCATTAAAGTTGTTTATCCCACGAAGTTCCTGCCCCCAAAACAAATCAAAGAATGATAACAGTCATTAGAATCTAATGAACTTTAATGTGGTGGTGTTTGTTGTTAGAGATGTATATTACTTTGGATGCCTGTATAAGTTTCTTTATGATAGCACAACGAAGTTTTTGGTCTTCAGTGCAAACAATCTGTGTCATCATCCACAAACTCACCTGTGTGTGTAGTGTTATTGTAAGCAGATGTGAATGAATATGAAAGAAATGGAGAGTAGAGCGCACGTACTTCATTGAACCATCGTATTGTAGGGCTCAGGTATGGGCAGCGGTCCTTTTTCTTGACCCAGTTCTGATGGAAGAACTCGCGCGGCCCTATCCGACTGAACAGTGACCAATCTGCAAGGGTAAGCTGTTGTGCCAGCTCCTTCCCCGATAACTAGTTGTCAAGACACAAGAGAACAGAATACACAGTTAGCCAATGACCTTGGGAGAGCAGAAAGAGATGGCATATTTCGAGAACATTCTAAGATGGTCTATTTGGTTATAAATTGTACCTCATGAATGATAGGGCCCAAGTACTGATTCATGGACTTGTCTCCATTTTCCTTTTCATTCTGTTGCTCCTGGACTGGGACCGTCTTTGGCAAGGTCAGAGCTTTGCTTTCCCTTTCTAACTCTTCAGCTAGTGCCCTCTGTGTCCATAGAAATTGTTCAATTAGACTAATTAAAATCCAAACTTTTTTTTAGCCTTGGCTTGTTGACACACACGTGTGAGTGAGAAAAGGGAATCACATGCCACTCTGGTGGCTGCTGCAAATAAGGGGTCAATATTGATCTTTGAGCCCACTGTCCTGTTTCTCTTCTCCTTCTTGTCCTTTTCTCTGTGTTGCTGTAACGCCCAGGCAACATGTAAGTAACTTCTCTCTCTTTTCCATATTTACAAATAGGGCAGTGGGTTGTAAGAGAATTAAATAACAAACCTTTAGCTCCTCTGTCCACGCTAAGAACCCCTTCAGAAGAGATCCATTACTTGCGAAGACGCGACCGAACTTCTCCGCCCAATTAACCAGCACTTGCACAACCCTAATGGTAAGGACGCGGTGATCAGTACATGGCAAACCCACTTGTTAATTGTCTCATTGTGTGGTGAATGGAACAGATCAGGAGAGGAATGAAGAGCGAACCTGCCAGCTGCATATTGCGATGCTTTGGACTTCTGCTTCGAAGAAGAGGAAGGAAGTGGAGCTGAGGCGGAGAGCTCAAACGTCCTTATGAGGGACTGTAGCACCCTGATAGACTTAACGAAAAATGGATGCACAATGAAGAACACGTCTATATAGAGATCTCTGTCAAACCCTATTTTTATGGGGAACGGTATTAGATATAGCCTTTCTCTCCCCAACTCAGCAGGACATCTGACAATGCATATGGGCTCAACATCTCTCACTCACCACTCACACCTCACACAACACAACATACCTGGTGGATCCTCTTCAGCTGATGTTAGCTTATTTATCAGAGCAGGTATGCTGCCCAACATGATATGTCTTTGACCTGGAGACAAAGAATTAGGAAGGAAGGATCTATATCAGAGATAAATCTGATTTTGATGTACAAATCGCTGAGATGAAAAAGAATTGGGAATGCAGGCGCACGAAGAGATGAGGATACCTGTGTTTGGATCGGGATCAGAGTAATGCACCGATAATGCAGCGTTGTGCGCGGAACTGAGCAGTGGTCCCTTTGCAGTTCGGAGATTCACCCTTTCCTTTGGATCCAGCTCACTTCTTCGCAATGGAATCACTCCCGAGTGCTTGCCATGGGCTGTGGTAACATATGGATGGATGGAATTGAGTTAACTCACTTGCAAAACAATCTCAGAGCCAACCAATCAAGTGTCATCACAGTGAATCAACACAAACATATACCAACAAGGAATCCAACTCTTCTGTTCTTATCCTCTGAAGAGGGGCAACAACTGCTCTTGTCCTCTGTGGAGTCGTGCTCGACCATCTGCTGCAGAATGCAATCAAACTTCTTCGCAGCTGTGGAGCGTTTTCTGATATCCTCCAGCTCTGCTACTCGTGGTGATAGCGATGGCGACGGTGGTTCCATGCTCGCACGAAGGCCGAACTCGTCTCCGCTGCTCAAGGCAGCTATCACTCTTGGGGAGAGAACAGACACGGATTGGGATCGCACTGATGGGACTCCAGTTGGGATTACATTGGCCTCTGCACAAAGAGACAGAGATAATAAGAATTGAAGTGAGATAGGCAAGATAGATTGAATAGGAATAGAAGTTCAATGAGGAAAGAAAGAAAGATTAATGGATGAATGGATGCAACAAAGAGTTTGAATCTTTTGATACCTGTTTGGCTGGCCTTGGCTGTGAGATGGAGATCAGATGATGTGTTCACTCTGGTAAGGCGCTGCTGTGGAGGCAGTCTGCAGCCGTGGGAACCTACAGGAGCACCATGAAGAAGAATTAGAAGGAAGAAGAAGGAAATGATTGAATGAATCCATCTCAGGATAGTAGCAAGTGGATGAGAAGAAGTGAAGAAAGAATCTCTCTCTTTGGGCACTCAAAGGATTTAAATCAAAGTGGAAAGCAGATAGATGATGATGATGATTCACACTTGACTGAGTTCGCATCTTTCGGCTCAAGCGCTCCTTTTGCTTCTTTTGCTTTTTCTTCTTCTTCTGGACAACTTGCTCTTGCTCTTCTTCTCCTTCTTCTGCCCGCTCCTCTTGATCTTGCCGTGGTTGCATCACCACCAGATTTCTTCCATCTTCACTTGAATCTTTTTCGCATTCTCTTTCTCTTTCTTCTTTTTCTTTCACACTTTCCTCTTCTGAACATCTTGGACCTTGGGCATCGATCTCAACATCTACTCTGTGCTGTTGACCACCACTTGCATCTGCTTCATGAGCCAAGCCATCCAAGGGCCCTTCCACACTTAGACTCTTCTTCTTCCTTCGGATGGGCACAGCACCGCCGCTGGCTTGCATAGTAGGAAGGGAAGGTAAAGAAAGGGAAAGAGATGAAGAAGGAGAAAAAGAAGGAAAGAGTTCATCCACAGAATCCTCTCCTGCTGCTGCTTCTAAATCGTTCTTCGTCTTCTTCTTTTTCTTTTGATCCTTCTTGGGCTTTGATTTCTTCTCTGATGGTGATGAAATTTTTCTTTCTTTATCTTCACCACCGAGCCTCTTTAATCTGAGAAATGAGCCACTCATGTTTGGCAATCAAACATCAAACTAAAAGATTGAATGAAACAAAGAATTGGATGGATGGATGGGGATGGATTACTTTGGGGGGGGGGGCAACGCAACAAATGGTCCTCAGCGCAACAATTTGGCTCTTTGCTTTTCCTCTATTCCTTCCCTTTCTCTCCTCTCCTCTCTCAATCTCTCCTCTTCCCTTTTATATTTGATGTATCATTTATCAAACAACGTTGTTCCTTTCAAAAATAAAATAAAATAAAATAAAATATCTGGCGTCGACAGACTATTTAAATTTTCCTTCTCCGCCTCATCAGCAGGACTGTGTCCAATCACGTGCCGCCTGGGCAGGTCCCAAGAGGAGATATCGGTTGAAAAGA
>CDFI01106211.1:2002-13813 GCA_000826405.1 Acanthamoeba divionensis | reverse complement strand
TTTTTAAGATTGCATTCTGAGGTTGGGTGCAAGTAAAATTATTTGGTAAATAAAATGTTCTCTCACCACAAAAATAAGATTTGCAATAAGTGTGCATTCATCTCCAAGGCCCAACATACAACAAACCTACCTCACAGAATGGTAATATAAAAAATTTAGCACCCCTTAAGAAATTCCAATCATTCCCGCCGCGTATTCTCTTCTGTTGTTATGTGAGCGTTGGCCTGGCAAGGAGGCAACACCCAAATTTGAAGAGAATGGGGACTCTTATCAGAGATGTGACGTGTGAACTCAGCTGGCGCATCACTCGCGCCACTGCACCTGTTAAATCCCAGCTGGGGCACTTTAATTTGTGGGGGTTCAGAAACTCAAAGACAAGGACATGTCCAGTGCTGTCTCTGCTCGATCGAAGTCCACTTCACTCCTCGCCTTGCCAAACAAGACGCCAGTTTAGTGCTGACTCGCGAGGCAAGAAGTTAACCGCGAGCACGGGCAGGAAGATGCTATCTGGGGTGATTACAAGGGATCACTTCGAGTCTGTGCCCTCGCGCCATGTCTTGGGCCTAGACATCAATAACCACTCCACAGGATATACCGTACTGGATGCCCATGGCAATCTTTCCCCCCCTCCAAAAAGCAGCTTTTTTCAAACCTCTTTGATGTCAAGTTATTGACAATAGTTCCTTGCTCTACTTCTCTCTCACACACAGGCAAAACAATTGAGTGTGGGATAATTGAAACAAAAGAGTTGCACAACATATATGATAAAGCCATTTTCCTCAGACAGCATTTGGTGGACATCTTTCACAGATTTTCTTCACCTTCACCTCCTCCATCTTCTTCTGCTTCTTCTTCACCTTCATCCCCACAGTCACAGCCGATTGAGTGGGTGATTGGCATGGAAAATGTGTCTCAAGGCTTTGGAGGACTGCAGTGGGGAATAAAAGATCGTATCAACTTGGCCTGTCTAAACTGTCTTGTTGGCTTTCAAGCATGGCATGTATTCAGTCCAGGACGATGGTTTGGTTTCCTTTTCTCTTGTGCCCTCTCTGATACACACAGAACATGTAATTCTCATTTTTCTTCTTCTTCTTCTTCTTGACCACAGCACAGATGATTTAGGCTTAACAGCCAAGGAGCCAACCCAAAAGGTGAGCTTTCCAGCACTGGCCATACCCATTCTTTTCCACTCTGCCTCTCACAAGAAAACAATTATGTACATTAACAGGCAAAGTCCAAAACAGTGAAGGGCAAAGAAGATGAGGATGATGCAAAGGTGCTACTATTACAAGGCAGACCTCTTCAAATTAGTGTAACACAAGCGCGAGCACTCTTTGGAATCAAGAAGGAGAAGCAAGAAGCCAAAGACATCAAGGAGATTACCTTTGCACGAGTGAAGGAGCTCTTGCCCGACTATCCTTGGAAGATGAAGAAGACAGGGAAGCCACATGAAGTGAACTATGATATAGCCACTTCGTTCATCATCGCACACGAGACTCTGCGTCTGTGGAAGCAGACTGCACTGTACAATGACAAACAGCTGCTTGAAAGCTTCAGAAAACTTTATCTTGGCAATGAGGACAAGAGTCAAGTGATCAATGATGAAGAAGAGGAAGAAGATGGTGTGAAAGTAGCCTACCAAAAAGAAGTGCAAACACTTTCATATCAGTTTTACACTGTGTAAAACAGATATTGGGAGCCAGCATTGCTTTCTTTGCTTTATGTACAGTCATTGAATAAATGAATTCTACTTATTACATTGATTGATCCATTCTTTAACAGTACACATTGTTGTTAACAAATACAACAAGTCTAACAGTGGAGTTTGGCCTCTTTCCCTATTCCACTTTGGAAGCAATAAAAAGAAGGTGATCACTGTGAAGTGTAAGGGTTGAAAACAACTCAAGACTATCTCCAATTTACTTGTGGTTGTGAGAAGCTCAAGTTGTCTTCATTAGCAATTTAGGAGGAGAGTTTTGAAGAGAAAGTACACTGAGGCAGACCCTCTTCTATTGGTTTGTGAGAAAGAAGGCGAAACTTCTCATCTCACACATTTGCTTAACTTGTTGTTGTTGTGCCGCAGTTTGCCATGGCCAGGCCAATGCCAAGCGGTTTCATCTTGTCCAAATGTTGGATTAATGAATCCCGATGCTCCTTGTCCAGCCCACCACTTGGGCGATGTCTCATTTGAATTGGGCCCCAGAACTGAAATTTAAATTCATCCGTTTGATTTTTGTGTGAATGTAACTTTTCCGTTTGATTCATCATTGGACATCCAACTACATCCCCTGCCCCCGACACAGCTCGACGCGGACAGACACATCTAACTTGGGTGACAGCTTGTGGTTGGCTCCTGCCACGCAACAGGACGACAGTCAGCGCCAGTCATCCAACGAAAAAAGTTGTTCTGTTTCCCTCCAACAACGATAAAAGGGGCCAAAAAACCCTTCTTTTGGCTTTGTATTGTTGTTTACAACACAAACACAGAACACACAACTCTGCCTACTTGCTTTCCTCTCTCTCTTTCTTTGATCAGACTATGGGTTTCACTGTGCATTTGAAGTCGAACCATGGCAGATATTTGGTTGCTGAGCCAAGCGGCCACGTCCTCGCCGATAGAGAAGCTGCTGGACCCTGGGAGACTTTCTACCTTGAGCCCAAGGGAGGAGACAAAGTGACACTCAGAACTATCCATGGCAAATACCTTTGTGCTGAGGGTGACCACGCATCTGTCATCGCCAACAGAGACAGTGCCGCCAACTGGGAGCACTGGCACGTTCATGTTCTTTCCCCTGGACAGATTACTCTTAAATCTCACCATGGCAAGTACCTTTGCGCCGAGCAAAACCACAAGACTGTTGCCAACAGAGATCAACCCAAGAATTGGGAGACCTGGAAGATTGAGCTGGCTGGAAACCAAAAAGTGACTCTGAAGACTGCCCATGGCAAGTGGGTCTGCGCTGAAAACGATCATTCTACAGTCCATGCCAATAGAGACCACGCCAGGGAATGGGAGACATGGCATTTGAACAAAGCAGGAGAGCACTCCGTCAACCTCAAGTCCCACCACGGTAAAACACTTGGCTTAATCCTTCAATTCTTCTTTTTGCTGGAATTGCATGCTTACCCTTTTGTTCTGTGTGTGCAGGAAAGTTCTTGTGTTCTGAGCAAAACCACAAGGTGCATGCCAACAGAGACCACTCCAGGGAATGGGAGACCTGGGCTGCCCTTTACAATGGTCAGGACAAGTTCGTCTTCAGGTCGCACCAAGGAAAATACTTGTGTGCTGAAAGAAATGGCGAAGTTGTTGCCAACAGAGATGCCCCCCAGGGATGGGAAACTTTCCATGTCCACCAGGTATAGAGCCAGGAAATTCTGCTTGCAAGGAATTTCAGCACTCTTGAATGCCAGTGTAAAACAAACCTGCGTGCGAAGTGTTGTTGTTTCGAATTGAACAACGAATGATAACAATAAATTATTAGTCATACACATCAGCCTTTGAGTAAATTCTCCTTATCATTCCTTGGGAACCTCTTTGCCTCCACAGTGTACCTTTCCCTCTGCCTTCACCTCCCAACATGTTTAGCTTAACCCAAAAATATCGGCTTAATTTAGGGCCGTTGTTTGTGTGTTAAGAGACACCAATTGCCCCATTGGTGGCGAATTTTCTTCGAAAAAATTTACCGCCAATGAAATTTCAATTAAATGTTCCGTTAAATCTCTTAACAACATATCTTAACGTCGACATATTGCCCCAGCAATATAAAAATAATAATTTTCTCTAATCGCACAGACACACATCTAGATTTAGATTTGCTTCAATGCAAACAAAGCAAGAAGATTATGACGAGTCATTATCATCATCATCGTCTGAAGAAGAAGAAGAAGAGATCAACCCCTTTGAAGCGCTAAACTTTCCTCCAAAGCGCTTTTTTGGCACAGCGGAGCAGAGTCGTGCCTTGAGGGCATTAGAAGATTTTGAACATTTGACTGAGGAGCAGACAGCCAAAAAAAAGGAGGAAAGAAAGAAGAGCAAGAAGGAAGGGGATATCTTGTTGGAGCAGGTCAAGAATGGAAGAGTTGTAGTGCATGCAGATGAAATTGTGGGAAAGAAATTATTTAATTTTAGAGATCTGAGTGAGGCAACCCACACAGGGAGATCTCAAAGGCTCATGGGCACAGGCAAAATCTTCAGGAGTGCTTGTGTGTCAAGAGGTGATGTAAATAAAGAGGATGTGCTGAGGACTATTGCATTTTTGAAAGATACTGTGGGCATTAAGACCATAATCGATCTCAGAAACAAGGACGAGAAGGAAAGCGACCCATTTGATGACCTAGTGGAAGAGTTCTACCCAACTGTCAAAGAAAAGGTAATTAATCCTGCCACAAAGCAGAAGCGAAAGGGATTATTTGATAAAAGACAGCCAGGCCCTAGATTTAAGGAAAGATCAGAATTAACCACAGTCAATCACCAAATATCAGGAGGTCAATGGGAGGAAGCGATATTCGGTGGCTCTCATGAATCACGACTTCAAGATCAAGGGACTCTTCGTTTTGGGTTCTCACACAAAAACCAAACTGTAATTCATTCCTCTAATATACACACCACATTTACTCTAAGCCATGGTAGATTCTTTGGCTGGGAGCAATGATCATTGCTCTTCTTTCTTCTTTTCTCTTCTAAGTTTACTTAACGAAAGCTAGTGGCTAACTCTCTGCATGTTTCTGCTCTCTTCTCTCTCTCTCTCTCTCTCTCTCTGCAATGCACTATGATGGGTTGTGAAATAGCCGAATGGTTGGTGCTGCGTTGCACGGTTCTAATCCACAAGAGGTGTTTGTCAAGTAATACTGCCATTCATATTCCATCGAGAGTAAGGGAATTTCAAACTCACTGTAATCACTTTTTTTTTGATAAACATAGGGAAGCCATGAACTCTATGGGCTTGCTTGGTCTCAACCAGTTGATGCTCATCTACAGTGGACGGGAGATAGCACGAGTGCTGCGGATTTGTGCTAACCCTGCCAACCATCCCATCATGTACCACTGCTCCTCTGGAAAAGACAGAACAGGTAACTTGTGTTTCTGAGAATTGTTTCAAAGAAATCCTTTCAACCCGATAGAGGAACCATCAAGCGTTCTAACGCGAGAATGTTCTCTCCTTCAAAAGGTCTCATAACTGCTATGCTCCTGAGAAGCTGTGGTGCAGACACAAAGGACATTGTAGAGAACTATCACCAGTCAGAGATACTGCTTGAGCCAGTGATGGGGCGCATCATCAAGGAGGACAGAGACAAGGGCTTGGATGAAGGCTTTGACGGGACGCCAGAGGAGGTCATGAGAGAAACGATCAAGTTCATATCCAGCAACTGGGGCACGCTGTCCAAGTACTTGGTGAGTATAGGATTTACACATGAGGAGCAAGAGAAGTTGGTGTCTTGTCTTTCAAACATAAATGAAGATGAGAGAGCAAGAGCTGCAGGCAGAAATTACACGAAGCAGGACTACGAGCTAGAACAGTCTGCTGCGTTCACCAAGTTTTTGTGGCAGGAGGATGAGAAGGAAGCCAAGACGGAGGGATTGAAGCCGAGCAGGCTGGCCCCGAGCATCGAGAAACAGAAGACCAAAGCGAAGGAGAAGAAGATCAAGTCTCAAAGGAAAATGTTGAAGGAGATTAAGAAGTTGCAGAAGAAGGAAATGAGAGACAGCCAAGAAGTGGGGGAAAAGAAAAGAAAACCAAAACGAGAGCGCAAGCGAAAGAAGCTGAAAAGGATACTAAGCTTTCAGCACAGAAAGAAAGAAGACAAGGAAGAAGGAGAAGAAGAAGGAAAGGTCAAGGGAGAGAAAAAGCAAGTCCGGTTTAGTGATGATCAGGACTATAGGCGCAATGAAGCTGAGACGGGAAGCGAAAGCGACAGCGAAGAAACGGAAAGTGAAAGTGAAACAGAAAGCAGTGACAATGAGACAGACAGCGATGCAGGTTCTTTTTTCTTTTTAACAATTGTTAACAATTTCTTTCTTTCTCTCTCTCTCTCTCTCTTTCTCTTTCTTCAGCTAACAAAATCACTCATCACATCTTTATCGCGCACAGACAGCGGGGATGCTGCTCCTGGCAGCAATGACACGACAGAAAGCAGCAGCAGCAGCAGCAGTGACGAATTGGTGGATGTGAATCTGGCGGACCATCAAGATCAAAAGCATACTCCTCCTGCCCACAGCAGCGAAGGACCTTCATCTTCATCATCATCGTCATCTTCTTCTTCTTTTACATACCAAGCCCCGAGAGGCACCACCACCACTGCAAGCACTTCCTCGCCGAACCCAAAACCACAACCACTTGCGAAAGAGACAACGCCTCTCTTGAGACCACCAGAGACCAACAAAGGTGGTGCAAGCCACCCAAACAACAACAGTGGCCATGATGGTTATGATGGCAATTACCACTTTGAGCAAGAAGAAGAAGAAAGATTTGGAGACTGTACGGCGCTGCAAGAGAGGATCATGATATGCAAGACTAATACTTGTTGCATCCAATGATGTATTAGTGAATGCAACATGAGGGCTCATTCTCACTAATTTATTTAAATAATAAACACACACACACAAGCTACTTACTGCTCCATCTATGGGCGTCATCAGATTAGAAGGCCAAATTGATTTGGCCCTTTCTGATTTGTTTTACAAACACAAATTACTGTTGAGATTTCAGGAGTTGTATCTTTTTAAGGAGAAATGAAGACCAGTGATCGCCATATCTACTCTGCAATGCTTCGTTTTTCCAGTCTTCTTCAGTGAGGCCGCCTAAAGATTTCAAACAGATTGAGCACTTAATCAAATGCTGGGGGGGGGAATGAGGCGTGCAAACCTCTGCATAGAGCTGCGCCACATCTGCAACTTGCCAGCCTGAATGCCAGTTTTATGTCTGATGTGGCGTAATCGTAAGTTACTTCTTCTCCTGGTTGTATGTCTCTTCTTGCGGTTATCCTCTGCTCGCCTTCAAACCAAGTGTTTGGATCGCAACTGCAATGTGTGAAGAAGAATCCTCATTTTGTAGCGTCATGCCCAATTCCTCTCCACTCGACCTAATTACAGCTTACCTGTGATTTTGGAAATGAGCCCAGTCATGTTCAACTTCAGAAGCAGCGGATGGACCAGAAAACTCATCTTCTCCAACTTGGTAACCAAAGTTTAAAAACAGTTGATAATCTTCATGGCTCAATTCTTGCAGCTGCTGCCACGACAAGATACGTTCAATGTCTGCAGCCCTCTCCTCCCAGATCACTTCGCCGGCAGGAATGAATTGCGTGGCAAACAGACCATTCCCTGAGATTCCACTTGACCTCAGCACAACGTGCCTGTGAAGGCTCTTAGCTGGGCCTGTACCAAAGTGTAAATCAGACAATGCCTCATCTCCCATGTTGATGGTGAGTTCACGTTCGAGAGATTAATAAAACAAAAGTTTTGCTAGTGTGATTTTTTAATTTATTTAATTCTTAGAAAATAATTATTTGGTCTTAATTTTTGGTGTATGTACAGCATTGCTAAGAATCGAGCTTTAGCCGCCGAAACCGTAGAGTGTTCTTCCTTGTCTCTTGAGGGCATACACCACGTCCATGGCAGTCACTGTCTTCCTTCTTGCGTGTTCGGTATATGTTACAGCATCTCGAATAACGTTCTCCAAGAATACTTTGAGCACGCCTCTGGTTTCTTCATAAATCATACCAGAAATACGCTTGACACCACCCCTTCTGGCGAGACGTCTGATGGCAGGCTTGGTGATTCCTTGGATGTTGTCGCGGAGAACCTTCCTGTGGCGCTTGGCTCCTCCAATTCCTTTGCCGCCCTTGCCTAAACCCTTGCCTCCCTTTCCGCCTCCTCTTGTTGGTGCGCTCATTGTTGTTGATTGAAGATATGTGTGTGTTCTGGTTTTTAAGGGCTGTTTATCGAATGTGAATTCTGCAGATACCAAATGGTCACAAGTGGGATGGCTTTTAAAGAGGATGTGCGTATTGATGATTGGTTCCGACTGTTCTTCTCAGTTATCCGCCTTTGCTGACGTGGACAGCTGTGAGTGGATGAAAACGAAACGAAGGGAACACTTTAACCGGGATTTTTCCTGCATTCAATTTGTCATTTTTCACATGTCACTTCTAGAAGCGTATGGATTTTCACCGACTCCGTGAATTCTAGAAAGGTCTAGAAACAAACCGTTTGGTGACAAACTTCAGAACTGAAGATGACACTCTATAATCTAACACTTGTTGTGCTTTTTGTTGATAATACATAATGAATTGGAGGGTACTCAAACCAATTCGCAGTATGTATCACCCAGCAATTCAATGTATGGGCTAGCAAGATAATCTTGGAAAATATCAAAGATTATAATTATTTTATGTATTTTACTAATTTAAATTATCTGTTGTAATATTTAACCAACAACAAAATGTTTGTGGGGCTATTAATTTAATTAAGAACAAAATCATATACACACAGATACAGTTGCTGTTCTGTCTCCTTCTCTTCTCTTCTCTTCTCTTTACCACGCAATCTTATCTCCTTGTGTTTGTGTATTGTGTTTCTGTTCTAATTTTGTTTAACGTTGGGCAACACGTCACGGAGCACATCACCAAACCCACCACCACTATACCAAGGAGGTATTGAATGACGCCACTGTGCGCCCTGTTGGAATGGCTGTGGGTGGCCCAGCTGTTGTGCAGCAAACCACCACAACAACAACAGCAGCAACACATCAGGGAGGTCTTGCTGGGATGAAAAACAAGCTCAACAAATTGACGCACAAGCATCACTAAGTGAAGTTGGTGGTACACACAAAATATGCTAGTGCATAAGTATTTACTATAATGGTATAATACCCTAATAATTTGTTGTTTTTTATGTGTCACTACACAACACACACAACACACACACAACAATAAATAGATAGTAAAAGATGATTTTAATATATTAATAAATCCGTTGGAGTGATGGAGGTGGCCTTTTCGATTCGACTTTGGTCAAGATCCTTGTCCTTGCCATCACAATTACACGTTGCCACAGCTCTTCTCACCTCTCACTATTCTTGTGGGCTATAGCAACCGTCACCCGATATACCTCCCATACTTCGCAAACTCCTCATCCGCCCTCAACCTCTCCATATCTTCATCCCTCAAACAAATTGCAACCGCAATCTCGCCGTCCAGCGTCCTAGGCATCAAATATATCAAACTCTCGAAGGGATCAAATTGCGGTCTCCGCACAGACTCAGGTTTGCCCAATCCAAGGTTGAAATCAAGTTCATAACAGTCTAACTTCGCCCACGAACTGAACATGATGTCTGCTGATAGGTCAAGCGTCGCTGTGAAGGAGATGATGCTTTTGTCTGGTGTGCGGTTGAGGAAGGTTGCCAGGGCACGGGAGTGGTACCCTAGATTCGATGTTTTGGGGTCTAAAGCCGAACGAAGCTGTGATGCGACACCGCCCAACGGCTCCTCAACCAGCTTCTGAAGCGTGTACGTATGATATGTCATATTCTGCACAAGTCCCGGGTACGTCGGTGAAATATCCAGATAATGCCGTACATTGACAGCGCGGGCAAATGTTGACTCAGCTGTGGGACTTAAGCGGGGGAGGCGGGCGCGGATGACGGATTGCCAGATAAAGGCGCTGAGGGCGTCGTCGGTGGAGATGTAGCCTGAGGGGAGGGTGATGGTTTTTGTGGCGAGTGATTTTAGAGCGATGAGCGAGGTGGGGTGGAAGGTAAAGTAGGTCCAGGTGCATTTTGGAGGGTGGCCGTTGGAGATGGGATGGAGTGGAGTGGGTTTCACAATCTGACGAGCGAGCTCGGAGCCTTGTTTGTAGGAGTCGTCGAGTAAGGGGATGAGGTTGTGGCGGGCAAGGTTGCCGGATGACAGTTCTTCGCTTGTGAATTGTTCATTGCGGCAAGCTTTTGAGAAGAGATGGATGATCTGACCTTGGCCAGTCATGTCCATTGTGTTGTGCTGGCCGACGAAGGTGAGCAGGAGGCCGCCGGTGATGAAATTGGCTTGGAGAAGGAAGACTGGTGAGTCTGATGCGGATTCATCGGGGCTTCCTGGGAGGGTTTTGCGAGGTGCAATGACGGTTTCGTCTAGCATGCTGAAGGGGAAGTTGGCTCGTCTGAGGGCGTCCATTGTTGGTATTGAGGGGTCATGTCTGAGATCTTTCACGACCAGACGAGGAATTTTCTCCAATGGTTTGATCTTGAAGATGCCTGAATTGCCTTCGCCTGAACCTTCATTGACGACCTTGCCTGCTAGCCATGGAAAGCTCGCGGACAGTCGTTCGAGGCCATTCATCAACGTGTTGATGATTGCTGAATGTGAGGAAGCATCGACCACTGAAAAACAAAAGCATATCTGAGTATATATGTTGAGTAATGGCAGTTGTCCAAGAACTTCTAGACATTCGTTCAGGTCCTTGGCGGCTTCCTGTGAAAGAAAATGTCACACAAAAGGGATGTCAAGTAACGAGTAACATCAGTTTATTCATGACAAAATCACTCACCTTGTTAGTTTCGTGGGAAGCAGATGAAGTGGCAGACTGAACAGTCTCGGAGACGTAGTTGGCAGTGTTGGTGACAGTTTCAGTACCAGCATTAATGACGTTGTTAAGAGTATCCCTAAGGGTGAGTGAGTGAAGGGCAGTGCCATGGCGAGGTAGATGAAATAGCAAGTAAAGAGGGGTGCGAAGAAAGGTGGCTAGTAACGTTGCACAAAGGGCAGCAAGAGATGGTAAAGGAAAGAGAGATGAGAGCTTACATTTTGTTTCAGAAGTTTTGAGTTTTGAGTAGAAGAGCTGCTCTGCTGGTGCGCTGTAGTGCCCCTGCCAAGAGAGGCCAATAAAAGGAGGTGTGCGTAACAACAATACCGCACTACGGAGGAAAAAATGCAGACTTTAAGGGTGGTAAATTTGCTGATGTCAGCTGACACAGCTTGACTTAAAGGTGCGTTTTTGGTAAGTGTGAGAAAATAACAGGTCTGCTAGACCCTGTTTTGAGAATTGCAGAAGAATATTTAAGGGGGCATGATCAGGTTTTTTTTTATTGGCTCTAGAGAAAGTTGGCGAATTTTGCTTTGAATATCTTGAAAAAATAAATTCAAAAGAAATCTACGAATTTAATTAAAAAATAAAAGGAACAATCTGCCCCTAAAGTGTTTTTTTCAGAACGAGAAAAAAATAAAAAATCTATTTTAAATAGTGTTGGCCAGAAAAACCTATTTAAAACAGATTTTATTAAGATCTTTATATACTAATGATAATTAAAAAGCTTGTGTGTCTTGTTACCTTTAGCAGGTCTAAGGCACACACATTCTTTAGTAATATGTTCTGCTCCAGTGTATATCTCATTAAGCTCAGATGTTATTTAAAGTATTTTCTATCTGTTTTAAAGGTCTTTACTTCTTTTTCTTCAAAGAAAACTGAGCAGCCATTCTTCATCAGGACCTCTCACTAGTTTGTGTTATATCTGCTTTATTGACAATCATAGCCCATTTACAATAAGATCTCTATATGCCTATCATCTTCAAGAAAGAAACAAAAAAACTCAACCAGTGCCCAGTGCTGTCATTTGACACAGTGTCAGCTCTCTAACATACTCAATTGGCCATTTAGGAACCAACCATTTTACTCCATATAGGATGAACAGCCTTTTCACTCAAGCTTCTTCTTTTCTCTCTTGACTCTGCTTATCACAAAGGCCTGATTTCCATTGGGGACTGAAGGCAAGTTTTTTGATGCTGTCCTGATTTAAAGATGCTTGCTCAATAATGTATGTC